>JAJIBD010015502.1:0-12389 GCA_021461705.1 Cryptotis parvus | reverse complement strand
TTATATGCAAACAAGTACCAAAAAAAGGAAATCTGGACTCTTGTCTCACCATATACCAAAGTTTATTTAAAATGTATTGATATTAGACATTAGTTTGGAACCCATAAATACATCTAAGAAAGCATAGGTGTATCTCTCTGAAATACAAAGTCCTGAGGTGTCTTCCAAGTATTCACCCCTTCGCAATGAAAACAAAAGCAGATTATTAATAAGACTGCTGTGCCAGGAAGTACTACAGTGGTGAGGCATTGGCCTGCACATGACCAACCCAGCTTCTATCCCTGGCACCCCTTCTGGTCTCTTAAACCACACCAGGAGTGATCTGAGCACAGAGCCCTGTGCACCACTGGTTGTGGCCCAAAAGTAAAAAAGTAAACTAAAAACTAAAAAACTAAAAAGGTTTTGTACTCCAAAATAAATAACAGCTAAAATTAAAAGACACTTTTACTGAAATGGGAGAAAATATCTACTCACATACTTCTGACATGATCAGCTGAGCAGCTGCTACCGGCTCTCCCTGTGCTCAGTGATCATGAGGTGCCCCGGACGGAAGGCGATTTCTAGCCCTGGCCTGCCATCCCAATAGAGCCTTGCAAGAAGCCAGAGGAACCCCCACACCATGAGGGCCGCCATTTTCAACATCCGGACTCCACCAAAGAGAAAAGGCGATCTCAAGCCGTGCTCATCAAGAGTCCTGCCTTATATTCAAGACTATTTCAAGCCCAGGTATGCCTGACACAGAGACTCAGACACACGGGGCAGAGCTGCTTCCTGCTCTTCCTGTGCTCAGCTGATCATGAGGTACACGGGAGGGAAGGCAAGTTCTTTTCTCTGGCCCGCCATCCCAACAGAGCCTCACAAGAAGCCAGAGGAACCCCACACCATGAGGACTGCCATTTTCAACATCTGGTCTTCACAGCTCATCAAAACTCCACCCAAGGGGCCGGAGCGATAGCCCAGCTGGTAGGGGCATTTGCCTTGCACACGGCCGGCCCATGCTGGCCTGGGTTCGATCCCGGCATACCATATGGTCCCCTGAGCACCGCCAGGAGTAATTCCTGAGTGCAGAGCCAGGAGGTAACCCCTGAGCATTGCTGGGTGTGACCCAAAAAGCAAAAAAAAAAAAAAAAAAAACTCCACCCAAGAGAAAAGCTGATCTCTCCTCATTGTGATTCATCAGTAAATGCACGAGATGAGAGCCTACTACTGAGAGTATACCACCCACATGGCAGAGCTTGGCAAGCTAACTGTCGTATTTGATATGCCAAAAACCAGTAACAATTATAGACCTCATTCCCATGACCTGAAGGAATGGTCTGAGGCTCTTCATGTTCCTGGATCAAGCAGATGCCCTTTGACTACAATAGCACGTGACAGGATATATGGAGATGTTATTGGTGTCCGCTCGAGCAAATCAATGAACAATGGGAAGACAAGTGATGCAAAGTAATACTGCTGACATAAGGCTAATAACCAAATTATATAAAGCATACAGAAATCTCTGCAACAAAAAACAGTTGCATCCAAAAGATGTAGATAGAGGTCTATAGACAGCAGATAGGTGCTTACCTTGCACATGGCTGATCTGGGTGCAATCACTGGTACCCCATATGGTCTCTTAAGCCCTGCAAGGAGTAATCCTTGAGAACAGAGCCCTGAATACCACATGTGTGGCCCAAACACACATGCGAATGCACACACACAGTGTGGAGAGGCAAGGAATTGACATTCCCCAAAGAAGACATAATAGATGGCCAATAGACATAAGAAAGTTGTTCTCTGATTATCAGGGAAATGCAGATCAAAATGAGCATGAGAGGGGCCAGAGCGATAGCCTAGCGGTAGGGCGTTAGCTTTGCACCCAGCTGACCCAGGTTCAATCCCCAGCATCCCATATGGTCCCCTGAGCACTGCCAGGAGTAATTCCTGAGTGCAGAGCCAGGAGTAACCCTGAGCATCGCCTGGTGTGACCCAGAAAGCAAAAAAGCAAAAAAAAAAAAAAAAAAAGCATGAGAATACTCGAGAGTGCACTCAAGAATGACTCACTGCAAGAAGTCTAGAAATGGCAGTGATTGGCGAAGTATGATGAGAGAGGGCCCTTATTCACTGTTGATAGGAATATGGGCTGGTGCGGGTTCTGTGGAAAACAGTGTGGAGACTTTTAAAAAAAAATTAACAGGAGCCAGAGCCATAGTACAATGGTAGGGTGTTTGCCTTGCACGCAACCGACCTGGGTTTGATCCCTGGCATCGTATATGGTCCCCCAAGCACTGCCAGGAGTAATTCCTGAGCGAAGAGCCAGGAGTAACCCCTGAGCTTTGCTGGTGTCACCCAAAAAGCAAAAAATTAGCAATAGAGCTTTCATATGACCCATCAGTTCCACTTCTTGACATCGAGGCACCAAGAGTATTAAAATCTTAACTTGCAAAGACATTTGCACTCCTGAGTTTATTGTCCACAATAGCCAAAATGATTAGGAAAATGCCTAGCACCAGATAAGTTAAAGAAATTGGGCCGT
Organism: Cryptotis parvus; assembly: GCA_021461705.1. NCBI lineage: Eukaryota > Metazoa > Chordata > Mammalia > Eulipotyphla > Soricidae > Cryptotis > Cryptotis parvus. Next base: position 9,871 of record JAJIBD010015502.1, on the reverse strand, counting down.
GTATATTCATACACACGTATATGGATAATGGAATAAGGAAACATGACATGTTGCTGTTAACTGCAACTTAGACGAAGCTGGAGGGTATGGTACTGAGTTAAAGGAAAGACAAAAACTGAGCAAGCTCACCCTCTCTGGAGTAGGCCAATGTGCTGAGCTCCGCAGCTCCTCACCTCATCAAGCTGTCAAACCCTTCAGCTCTTGGGGCTGGAAACAGGCTGTTTGGGAACTGGCATAGGTGTTGGGAGGTGGGGCCAAGGGCGCTGGATTTCTTTTCCCTCTGGCCGGGCCCAGCCTCCAAGGCTGAACCCCGCTGCCATGTGAACGCAGGCAGCTGCTTGCACGCCACTCCCTCCAGGTGTCACGCTATTCACCGCACAGTAGGACGACAGCGAACCCGATGGGGAAGACCTGTAGAAGCCCACCAAGAGAAAACAAAGAACGTGGGTGGGCTCAGCTGCTGGTAAATCCTCTGACTGCCCTAACACCATGGTGAAGATGATCAAGGGGCGCGATGCAACAACGGCACAGGTAGTCGGCAAAGCACTGGGAAGGAATAAGGGCAGAAATGGGGAAAAAAAAACCAAAAGCGATACAGTCAGAAGTGGCTGAAATGAGGAGCTTGAGCGGTGCCAAGCACTCAGTCGCAGTGCTGAAGTGGCCGCGGATCTGTCTCTTGCTGCGGCAGTGTTGGGTGGGTGAAACACCATCTAGGACGCCCCCGCAGCCTGCCCCTGACCACCCGCCAAACTTCCAGGCGCCCCAGCAGAGCCAGCTCCTTGCCACACCTCTTTTCCTGTACCAGACAACACCGTCTCTTTGAGCTTCATTTCTCACACTGGGGCTACAGCTGAGCCCCAGATTTGTCAGAATTATTCCACCGAGGTTGGGAGCGTCTGTCAGGCTCTTGCTGAACCTGCCTCCTTGGGCCGCACCTCTCCTGGGCTTGTTTAACCTCCGCCTCCTGGCTCTGGCCGCTCCTTCCGGAGCTGTGAAGCCCCCAGCCCAGGGCACTGAGTGACTCCTAAAGATGCACAACAGGAGTGGTAGGGAGGGAGGGAGGAAGAGAGAAAAATAGTGTCTGCCAAAAGAAAAAAAACATAGGCGGAAACTGGGGGCATTGGGTGCGGGAAATGTGCACTGGTGAAGGGATGGGTGTTGGAACACTGAAACCCAATCTGGAACAGTGTATCTCACTGTGATTCAATTAAAAAAAAGTTAAAAAAAAAACTAAAACCAGTGTGGCAGCCACACCCTCTTCCGGAAACCTTCCCCGATGGGCCGGGTGAAACCTCTGACTGCTCTGGCCTGGAGGAGGGAACGTCAGGGAGGCCATTTCACTCCATCATTCTGTCACTCCATTTCTGAGCAGCCTTGGGAGAGCAGCGTACAGAGTGAGGTGGTGAAACTGACCCAGAAGCTGGGCTTGTCTGACCGACCTCCAGGGTGGGGCCTAGAGCTCTTGGAAAGACTCCCCGGACATGATCAGGAGCCTCCCAAACCCCGGTGGCCCTTGAGTTTCCCAAGTGGAAGCCCCTGGAGTCACAGGCTTGGCCTGAGTATTCCCTGCCGCTCCCAGGGCAGCTCTGAAGAAGTGAACAAATACCTAAGAAAGCTTTTTGCAGTAACTGGGGAGAAATAAAAAGCAAACCAGAAACTTAAAAGAAGCTCTGAAAAGTACATTAACGGTAGCTCAGCAAAAGATCAGAGTTCCAGATGAGATGAAGGAAGCTAGAAAGGTGAACATGGTCTAAAAAAGAAATGGACAGCATATAGCTTTGGGGTGAGCGTAAGAGGCTCGATCTGAGAATCAGCAGGAAGGTCAGTTAGGTGAAGAAACAAAGCTATCAATAAGAATCTCAGGTGCTGTGATCCAGGAGGCCCAAAGGTTCCAGCAAAAATAGACTCAACTAGGAAAACTCCAAAACATGAACCCAAAATGACAGACTCTCAGGCTGGAGACAGAATATTAAAAGCCACAAGATCAAAGTGAATTTACATACGAAAGAAAGCCCATAATACACATCAATCAAATGAGTTCCTTGATGGGAAGAGAGTAGAGGAATATAGTACAGAAACAATGAAACAAACACGCCACCAAGCGTGCTGTCTCCTGCTGGATATTCATTCAGGTCTGAAGGAACGATACAGAGCTTCAGGAACAAGTAGCAGTTTAGGAAATTCATCGCCTTGGAACAAGTTTTGCAAGAAGACTTGAAGGATGGTCTTTAGAGAACAGGGAGACAGCAGGTGGGTTGTGGATGGCGCTCACTCATGGTGCTTGCTACACTGCTGCTGCTAGACTAAGGAACTCTCTTGCTAAGGGATTTTATATATTTCCAGTAGTGAATTCTGTTCTCTTTTATATGTATATATGTGAGTCATATAAAAGAGAACAGAACTCCTATACACGGAGAGAGCTGCTACCGGCTCTCCCTGTGCCCAGCTGATCACAAGGCACCCGGGAAGGAAGGTGGGGTCTAGCCCTGGCCCCGCCATCCCAGCAGAGCCTCGCAAGAAGCAAGAGGAACCCCTACACCATGAGGGCTGCCATTTTCCACATCCGGACTCCCCAGCTCATCAGCCCCACCCAGCAGAAGAGCTGATCACAAGCCTGTTTTGCGCAGCCGCAGCAGTAAATGCATGAGATAAGAGGTGACTACAAGAGTATCCTACCCTCGCGGCAGAGCCTGGCAAGCTACCTGTGTCATATTTGATATGCCAAATACCATAACAATTATAGACCTCATTCCCATGACCTGAAGGAATGGTCTGAGGCTCTTCATGTTCCTGAGCAGATGCCCTTGGGCTACACCAGCATGTGACTGGACATGTGGAGATGTTACTGGTGCCTGCTCGAACAAATTGATGAACAACGGGAAGACAAGTGATACAAGTGATTTATATGTATATATACTTTATTTTTATTAAAAACACTGCGATTTACAGAGTTGTTCATTATACAGTTGTTCAGGCATTTAGTATTCCAATACCATTCATGTGACCTTTCCTTCACCAGTGTCCCCTTTCCAGTAGTGAATTAGCGTCTCATTTATATTCAGTGTTTTATCATTTATTTTACATCCATAGAGATTTTTATTGCCGTGTTATTTATTAATGAGGACACTTAGTCAATATAAAATGTGTTATTTTGGGCAGGAGCAATTCAGGATAAAAAGCTATACTTTGTAGGCCTATTCAGATTTTTCTTTAAATATTCTCAATTCCTTTAACTCTTACAAAAATCTCTATTTGTAGACTACGTATTTCATGTAAAGTCCAACATATATTAGCAAAGCATTTAAAATAAAGTTTTATTAATGACAGGGAAGCCATTATGATTAAAACAATGAGAACTAAGGACAAAATAAAAACATGATCAAATGATCTAAAATATTTTAGATGCCAGAGTTGAAAACATTTAAGTAAATGAGAAAGGTATTGTACTAAATTATTTGAGTATCTTTATTTGTATTGGTTAAAATCGTAAACCAATTATCACATTGACTTTTATTTATTTTTTTTAAAAATTTTTTATTACACCATGGTGAGATATACAATTACAAAGATGTTCATAATTGGTTCTCAGTCATACAGTGTTCCAGCACCCGTCCCTCCGCCAGTGCCCCATTCCCACCACCAATGTCCCCGATTCCCCCCCCACCACCACCCCAGCCTTCCTCTATAGCAGGCACCTTTTCTTTTCTCTCTCTCTCTCTCTCTCTCTCTCTCTCTCTCTCTCTGTCTCTATTGATTTTTTGGGGGGATTTTTGGAATCATACCTGGCAGTGCTCAGGGGTTATTCATGGCTCTGCACTCAGGAATTACTCCTGGTGGTGCTTGGGGACCGTAAGGGATGCCGGAGATCGAACCCTACTCGGCTGCATGCAGGGCTGGTGCCCTCTTCACTGTACTATTGCTCCAGCCTGATTTATCTTCTGGTAAATTCATTTGCCATTTTGTTGACAAGAATTGTAAATTAAATGTGTTATGTGGTTGTTTGCTGAGGGGTAGACTTGGGGGATGGGAGAGAAACTGGGGACATGGTGGTGGGCTTGGTGTTGGAACACAGAATGCCTGAAACAACAAGTCATGGTGTCTAAAAATAAAACAATTCCATTTAAAAACGTAGTAAGGATATAGCCAGTGAACACAGGCTGTGTATAGAGCCTCATAGGGGAGAGGTGGGACCTGGTAGCGCTGTGTGAAGGGTGCATGACATCATAAGCCTGAGGCTTTTATGGCAATGCTTTTGTAAATGATGGTGCCGGAACTGAAGAACATTTAGATCTATGGAAATTTATGAAATTAAGTAAAAATAAAAAGAAAGAAGAAAATGCAGAGAGCAGAGAGTAGGGGACTATCTCCTAAAGTTTCAGGGCAGATTAGGGAAAGCAAATGCTTTTTTTTTTCTTTTTTGCTTTTAGGGTGACACCCAGTAGCACTCAGGAGTTACTCCTGGTTCTGCATACAGGAATTACTTTTGGTGGTGCTGGGGGCCATATGGGATGCCGGGATCGAACCCAGGTTGGCCTCATGCAAAGCAAACACACTTTGTTTTTTTTCTTTTCGCTCTGGCCCTGAGCAAGTTCTGAACTCAGTTTTCTGCTCATCCCTTTCTCAATTTTTTCATCATTATCTCCCCACCCACCACCCCCACCAAAGAAACCATCATGAATAGTTTTGCCCTAATTGCCCACTTCAGGCTATTTTAATCCCACGTTGTCTTGACTTGCTGTGGCCCTTTGAAAGCCGCAAACCAGTATAGTATTCAAGACCCTTCTCCTTCCCCTGAGAACCAGTTTCTGTCTCCTTGGGGCAAAAGAAATAAGAATAGTGGAGGGGTAGAAATGAATTGGTGAGCAGACTAGCACCTAAGCAGTAAATAAATGGAATTTCAGGGCAGGTAACTTTTGAGAAGTCAGGTGGGCATGAGGAGTAGGAAGAGGCTTAATGGAGAGCTTGTGACTTCCACCAGCTTTCATCTGTTTGTCTTTCCTCCGGGCTGTGGCCTCTGAGTGGTGCGTGGAGTCCTCAGGGATGCTCCCTGGACCGTGCTGGCCAAGAATGCAGTGTGCTGGAGATCACCGGGGCTTCCCCCATAGGGTTCGGGAGAACCCTCCAGGGGTGCACCTGGCAATGCTCCAGAGACCATGAGGTGCTGGGAGTTGAGCTGGGTCAGCTGTGTGCAAAGCATGTGCCAAAACTGTAACTGCTGTACTGGCTCTTCAGTTCCTGTGTCGGGTTTAAGTGGAGTTAGAATCTGAATGCTTACAAAGAATGTAGAAAGAATGCCACAGAGTTAGTGAAGACTATTTCAAGCTCAAGCTACAGGTGAAAATATGTAAGGTGTGTCTGGAGGAACAGTAAATGAACAGACTTGACAGTAGATAAGTCATTTTGTTGCAGAATTTAGATTAGATTAGTTGAATAATTTCAGAGCCAGGAGGTGGAGTTGGGATTTACTCTGTGAGACTAGTTCATCTGCTTTTGTTTCTTTTTCTTTCTTTAGTTTTTCACTTGGGACCACACCAGGGGACTGGGGTTGAGCTGGGGATGTCTCTGAAGTCAAGTGATATGTGGCAGGCGCTGTTCTTCTGTGTTGGATTCCCTCAACGCCCTTCTCTCCCTTGATGGTAGTTGTGATGACTGGCAGTTGCACAGACACGTGGTGTGCTGCTCACACGGCTCACACATACCCTTGACCGTGCTGAAGGCTGCAGGGCTCGCGCATGCTCACTGGGGATCACACTCTTAATTGAGCCTTGAAAGTCGTGGTCTTGCTTGCCAGGCTTTGCTCAGTGCTCATGTGCATGCTCCCCAGAGGTCACACTTCCTTGCTGCCACGTGGCCAGAATCCGCTGGTGGCTTCAGGGATCACAGCCCAGGGCTGCGGGGATCATGCTTGGTGCAGGTTGGGCACTAAGAGGTGAGTCCAGCTTGAAAGGAAGGTGCTCTAAGGCCTGAGCTGTGCCTTTGGGTTCACTCAGTGGGTTTCTGGGGGACCAGGGGCACACCAGGCTCTGTGCTCAGGGGCCTCCCGGGAGGTGTGTGTGTGTGTGTGGGGAACCATATGCGAGCCAGTTGAACCACTGTTATAACTGAAGCCGCACGCAAGGCAAGTGCCCGGAACTGCTATGCTAGTGCTCCTAAAGGTGTTTATAAGGTCACCTGATGGAAACCTATTGGGAAATACTAACAGTAATCCAGATATGATCATATAGCAACAGGTATTGATTTGAATTCCTACTGTACATAATTTAATGAAGGCGTATACTCCAAAGCCCAATTTTCTTTTATTTAAAAAAAAAATGTTTGGGTCACACCTAGAAATGCTCAGGGGTTAGTCCTGCTCTGCAGTCAGAAATTACCTCTGGCGGTACTCAGGGGACCATATGGAAAATGCGGATCGAACCCGGGTTCGGTCCACATGCAAGGCAAACCATCTACCCACTGTACTGTCATTCTGGCCCGTAAAACCCAATTTTCTTTCTACCTTATCCATATTCCATTATTGACTGCCTTACTTTTTGTCCCTAGATTATCATCACAGTCACCTAAATTTACAAGATTGGGTTTGTTTTGTTTTTTGCATCAGTTCAGCCCATCCTGGTGGTGATCAGGGCCTACTCTCCTCTCTGCACTCAGGGATCACTCCTCCCAGAATTTGGAGGAACATACGGGGGTGGTAGGGATCGAATTCAGGTGGGCAGTGTTGAAGGCAAGTCCCTATCACTGTAGTGTGACCCGGCTCCTTGTCTGCAGTGTTCATTAGTGACCTTTTACCACGTATCTATGTTGCCATTGTGATTTGAGGTGTCTATAAGTATAAAATAGCCATTGGATTGCAAAGATAAAAAGACAAAGTGCAGAAAATACAAAGTGTCAGTAATGTTTTGATTACCTGTTGAAATAGTAATATGCTGGGGGCCGGGGCCATAGCCCAGCGGGTAGGGCATTTGACTTGCACGCTGTCGGCCCATGCCGGCCCGGGTTCGATCCCGGCATCCCATATGGTCCCCCTGAGCACCACCAGGAGTAATTCCTTAGTGCAGAGCCAGGAGTAACCCCTGAGCATTGCCGGGTGTGACCCAAAAAAGCAAAAAAAAATAAATAAATAAATAGTAACATACTGGGGTTAAGTAAAAATGGTTAAATTTCATTTCACTTCTTTTTACTGTTTAAAAGCCAGCCTCTACATCATGTGAAGTTATCAAATTGGAAGTATAAACTTGTAGTCATACTTGGACTTGCAGTTGTAGCTTGCATTTTGTTGATTTTTTAATTAACTTTTAAAATTGAATCAGTGAGGTACATAGTTACAAAATTGTTCATGATTGGGTTTCAGTCTTAAAATGTCCCAATACCCTTCCCTTCACCAGTGCGCATTTCCCAGCACCAGGTGATCATGGTGAGTCCTCCTCCCCCCCCCCCCTCCTCCTCCTCCTCCTCCCTCCTCTTCCCTCTTCCTCCTCCTCATACCAGGTAATAATAATAATGATGATAATAATAATAATAATTCTTCCTCTTCCTCCTCCTCCTCCTTCCTCCTCCTCCTCGTACAAGGTAATTCTCCTCCTCCTCCTCCTTCTCTTCTTCCCTCTTCCCTTCCTCCTCCTCTCCCTTCTCTTACACATTGTGGCTTGCTGAAATTCATATAGCAATAAAAGCTATATGAATATACTTTCATTGCTTTTTGGGTCACATCCAGCAAGGCTCAGGGTTTACTCCTGGCTTTGCACTCAGGAATTAATCCTGGAAGTTCTCAGGGGACCATATGGGATGCTGGGGATTGAGCATAAGTGGGCCATGTATAGCGATAGCTGTTTTGCCACTACAGCCCCAAAGTTTTAGGTCTTTACATTACTTTCCATCTCTTGTCTCAGTAAATAAATTCATTTTTTAGTTGGTGAGGTGGAGGGTTGAGAAGGGAAGAATGATCAGGAGAGAGTACATGGGAGAGGGCGCTCCTTGCTTGTGGCAGACCCCAGTTAGAATCCCCGATACTACCAGTGGTCATCCCTAGTGACCTAGGGGTGCAGCCTGGAAGCACAAAAAGCGGGAGTCTTTTTAAGAGTATGACTCTTCTGTTACACACATTTCTAAAAACAAATATTTGTTTCTGTATACCTTATTTCCACCAGATATAGTAATCTATAACAGCAAGCATTTTCTGGGGCCAGAGCAATAGTACAGTCGGTAGAGCAATAGTACAGCCGGTAGAGCAATAGTACAGCCGGTAGAGCAATAGTACAGCCGGTAGAGCAATAGTACAGTCGGTAGAGCAATAGTACAGTCGGTAGAGCAATAGTACAGTCGGTAGAGCAATAGTACAGTCGGTAGAGCAATAGTACAGTCGGTAGAGCAATAGTACAGTCGGTAGAGCAATAGTACAGTCGGTAGAGCAATAGTACAGTCGGTAGAGCAATAGTACAGTCGGTAGAGCAATAGTACAGTCGGTAGAGCAATAGTACAGTCGGTAGAGCAATAGTATAGTCGGTAGAGCATTTTTCTTGCATGAGGCCAACTGGGATTCACCTGAGCACCACCAGGAGTCACTCCGGAGTGCAGAGCCAGGAGTAACCTCAGAGCATTGCGGGATGTGGCCCCCAACCCAGAAAAACCATGTGTTAGCCGAGTGTCTGTAGGTCAGGAGTCTGTAGTGATCTGACTCCAGTTCTCCCCCGAGGCTGTCAGGGTATGAGCTGGGACTGCGTCCCACCAGTCCAGCCCCGAGCACGTGCTTCCCGGGCAGGGCTCTGTCTGGCTTCCGATCCTCAGTTCCTGGCTTCCTGTGGCCCGAGACCTCCCCTCAGCTCCTTGCCAGGTGCTCTTCATCATAAGGCAACTCAGAAAGTGGCCATTGACTTTCCTGAGTAGGCAAGCGAGAGACCACACAGCCAGACCTTATGTTATTGATTGGTTTTATTTGGGGGCCCCTGCTTGGCATGGTGCTTAGGACTTGTTCTAGAGCGGCTCAGGGGGCCATGTAGTATAAGGGATTGAACCTGGGCCTCTGTAGTGCAGAACCTGTGCACTGGCCCTTTGAGCTACCTTTCAAGCCCCTGGGAACCACAGTACTCTCTTTACAAATTTCTGGAGGGGCCAAACCAATATACGGTGGGAGGGCATTTGCCTTGTACACAGCTGATTTGGGCTAGATCCCCAGCATCCCATATGGTCCCCGAACATCGTCAGGAGCAGTTCCTGAGTGCAGAGTCGGGAGTAACCCCTGAGCATCTCTGGGTGTGGTCCAAAAAAAAAAAAAAGTGTGGCAGCTCCTTGTTTTCGCCATTTTTATTCATTGAAAGTGAACCGTTAAGTCCAGTCCACAGGCAAGGGAAGGGGTTTCTACAAAGGTGAGCATTTGGGACTGGGAGGGGTACCTGAGTCCATCTCAGAGGCTACGTAGCCTTCACTAGTTAATGGTTCTGTCTGGAAACCTTTCCTGGTCTCATGTAAAAAAGGAGTTGTCAATCTCTTTCCTTTCCAATAAATGTTACACTCTTCACACAGAAACTTTGGTTTGTGATAGTCCATGATTCAGATCCAGGGTTATTGAATATCAAACTTGAGTAATGCTCTACATCTTAATTATGCTACAAAGGTAGCCAGGAGTGAGGTCGCCTAATCACCACGGAGTGTGGCCCCAAAGCAAAATGTTAGCCAGAAGGACGGACAGTGTTGGTCAGGATAAGTATAGAACTGTAGGGATCGGAGGCGATAACACAGCAGGGAGGGCTTTTGCCTTGCATGTGGCCAACCTGGGTTTGCTCCCCAGCATCCTATATGGTCCCCTGAGTACTGCTAAGAATAATTCCTGAGTGCAGAGCCAGGAGTAAACCCTGAACATCGCCATATGTAGTCCAAA
>JAJIBD010015501.1:0-15393 GCA_021461705.1 Cryptotis parvus | reverse complement strand
GTGGCTTATGTACACTGGTATTTCTATATAGGATATTCAGAAGCTAATTATTTCACACCGGACACGAAGGGTTTGAGTTTTGGAAGTGTGAAACATGGGTTTCACACTGGTGTTGGCGGGAGTATGGGCAAAGGGAGTTCCTAATGCACCTGGAGTAGATCTGGTAGAATCAGAGAAATTGGCCTAGGGGAGTCTGCTGGGTCTTGGGAATGGCGGGGCTTGGGCAGTGCTTCAGGCTACCAGCAAGCCCTTGTTTCTCTGGTTTGTTCGGTGTTGGAGAGGAGTGTGGGCAAAGGGAGTTCCAAACGCACCTGGAGTAGAGCGGGCAGGATCAGGGAGTATGGCCGATATTAGCAATTTACCTGATGTATGGTGTATTTTGTGAAAATATTTCCTCCCATTCAGTAAGATTGCTGTGCAGAAGCTTTTTTTTTAGGTGTTTGGGCCAGACCTGGCGATGCTCAGGGGGGCTACTCCTGATAATGTACTCAGGAATTCCTCCTGTCAGTACTAGAGGGAACACATGTGATGACAGGGATGAAACCCAGGTCGACCATGTATGTGCAAGGCAAACATTCCCACTGTACTATCACTCCAGTTCCTGCTCAGTAGCTTTTCCATTTCACCATGTCCCATTTGTTTCTTTTCCTTTTTGTTGTCTTTGTCTCTTGTTGCAGGACTCCTAAGGGCCGCTGCATCTGCTCTGGATTGCCTCCCGCAAATCACTCCGTAGATAAGGGCGTAGTCTAAATGTGGCAGTTTATCCGACCATGTATGCTGTACTAGCTGGTATAAATATTCTCCCATGCTATCACAATCATCGTGGGACTAGCTAGATCTTACCAGCATATTAGCCTAGCCACGTAGGGACACCTAAGTAATTAGACCAGAGAGAAATGCTGTTTGCTTCCCAAGCAAACAAGCATGGCTCCCTGATATACTCAAAGGCAACTAAAATATAAAACTACAATGAAGTAGAGGAGACTTGTGAAGGCTTGGAGAAATATTTAACTGGCATTGGTGTTGGTCAAGGTACAGTGACATGCCATCTCAGAAACCCCCCTTCTCTACATTACAAAGGAATTCCCGGCTCAAAACATTAGCACAGTAAAGGCCCTAGGTGAGATGCAGGGAGGGATTACCTAAGGGCATTGCACCCTCCCTGCTTTCCATAACAATGGGAGGAAGGTCTGAGTTACAGGGATATAAACTAGCCGGTTCCCACTCTCCCGGTCTTCTTCCTTGTGGGATCTCGCCTTGTGAGCGTTTATTCCCCTTGGAAGCTTTTACACGTGGTGGTCGCCATCTTGGCCTACACGTGGCTGGGGGTTCTAGCCTGGAATCCTAAGCATCGGGTTTTTCCTTTTGCTGATTTGTATGACTAAACCTGTGATAAGTAAAGCCTTTTAAAACTGCATCGGATTCCTGAGTTTTCATCCATTCCTCGCTGGCTTCGGAGGTAGAAGGGAACTCGCTTCCCTGCACTGTCGGGGACCCGGCGGAGCGCCCCCGACATTTGGCGTCCCTGATGTTGGCACCACGAACATCGTCTGGTCTAATTATCATCGGACAGAGATCATCTGCCTCCAAACCGAGCTACTCCATAAACTACAAGATCTCCGAAATAGAACATTCCCTATATACATCTCCCCACATCCGTTCTCACAGCCGACTCCCCGGGCCAATGGTTCGAGGAAACGAAGCAGCAGATCTCTTGGCAGCACCAGTATTTAAATCAGCTGAGGAAGAGCACCAGACTCTACATACAAATGCCCACCGCCTTCATGTATACCATGGCATCCCATGGAGACAAGCTAGACAAATTGTCCGCCAACTGTCCTGTCTGTGCTCCTTTACATTGTACATCTCATGTAGCAGGAGCAAATCCTCGAGGTTTACAGACAAACCAATTGTGGCAGATGGATATAACTCATACTAACTTATTTCCCAACAAACCTTTCCTTCATGTGGTCATTGATACATATTCCGGTTCATATGGGCTGTTCCTATGGCGTCTGAAAGAGCTAAATCTGTTTGTTCATTTTTACTCCAGTGCTTCTCCATCATGGGTATTCCCCATACCATAAAAACAGATAATGGTCCTGCTTACACCAGCAAAACCTTCAAATCCTTTTGCGAGGAATGGCAGATCAAACATATTACAGGAATTCCATATAATCCACAAGGACAAGGAATAGTTGAACGTGCCCACAGAACGCTTAAAACTCAGCTATTAAAGCAACGAAAAACAAGTATGCCTCCAATGGATTCTTTATCTTTAACATTATTCACCTTAAACTTCTTAAATATACCTCAAGGAGATCCCTATACCGCGGCTGAACGTCACTTTCAAGAAGATATGCAAACTCAAAAAACAGTCAATTCACCTATCTGGGTGAAAATTGATGATAAATGGATTGCAGGTCACCTCCTCATTCGGGGAAGAGGCTATGCTTTCATTTCTACAGACGATAACCCTGCCAAGAAACTCTGGGTCCCTCTGCGACTTGTTAAGACTAGAATTCTCCAAGAATCAGAAAACAACTAATTCTTTCAATATAAAGTCTTATATTTTAAATTGCAAGTTGCTGTTTAAACTTCCTGTATTGGTTCATTTTAATAATGATCTTGTTTTGCAGTCTGTGATCATGGTTCATGTCTAATATCTTGCCTTACAGCCTAAATATTTTCTTTCTTACAAAAAAATAAAGGTGGAAAAATGGGTGGACTCTGAATATAGTGCTCAATGTCAATATGTTTCAAGGACTAATGTTAAAGTTTCCTTTTTTAATGTTTTGCTCACAGGTATTTGCAGAAAAAAGAACTTCGCTGCTGCAGAATCTTTCTATGTTGCTCGAGGCTTTGGACTCTGATCACAGTGCTCATTACAAAAATGTTTGCTAAATCAATGAAAAATTGTTTTTCTTTTTTTTTTTAAATATTTTATTACACCGCCATGTGACATACAATTACAAAGATGTTCATGTTTGGGTTTCCGTCATACAGTGTTCCAGCACCCATCCCTCCACCAGTGCCCATTTCCCAACACCAATGTCCCCACTTCCCTCCCCCTCCCCAGCCCGCCTCTATGGCAAATTCTTTATCTCTTCTCTTACACATTGTGGATTGCAATACATACATTCAGAGATCATCATGTATATCTTTTTTCCTATATTCAATGCTCAGTTCTAGACTGGTATTATCATTTTTGACTAATATTAGCACACTGTTCTCTTCTCTGTCCTACCCAACCACTGATTCCCACATGTTTGTGGAAGATTCCACCTTTTTTTTTTATTGAAAGATGCTATGTAGAGCTTTGGTTCTACAGTGTTCCAACACTGCACCCTCCGCCCAAACCCATCTCCCATCACCAATGACCCCACCTCCCTCCCCGCCTCCCGCACCTCAACCACTTGGCGAGTTCTGTATGTCATATCTTTCCTCTTTATATCTCCTTCCCAACAAACTTTCCTGCTCTTCGTTGACTGCAATGCATTAAAAGACATTACTATTTCACTATTTTAGTGGACTCTTGCGCCGCTTGCGGCCGCGTGCCTGGGCTCAAACTGGCTTTGCTCTGTTGATCTGGTCTGAGGCCGTTTCGTGAGCGTCCGGACAGCAAAAATGGTGGCTAGTGTGGTGGGCGAGTCTCATCCGGCTGCTTCCGGGACCCCTCAGAGGCGACGGGCCCACTCCCAAAAACCCATCTGCCCTCCTCGGGGTTCCATGGTCAGCTAGGCCCGGCGCAGGCCGAGCGCCAGCCTCCCCAGCCTTCCGTGAGGCCCTGTGCTGGCCCGTGGGCAGCTCGCCGGCAGGGCCACCAGGCCCGACAAAATGGAGGGGGAAGGGACGACCACGCCTCCACTGACGACTTCCCGGTGATTCCCGCCTCTTGGAGCCGCCTACCTGGGCTCGGAACTGGCTTTGCTCTGTTGATCTGGTCTGAGGCCGCTTTCGCAGCGTCCGACAGCAAAAATGGTGGCTAGTGTGGTGGGCGAGTCTCATCTGGCTACTTCCGGGACCCCTCAGAGGCGACGGGCCCACTCCCAAAACCCATCTGCCCTCCTCGGGGTTCCATGGTCAGCTAGGCCCGGCGCAGGCCGAGCGCCAGCCTCCCCAGCCTTCCGTGAGGCCCCTGTGCTGGCCCGTGGGCAGCTCGCCCGGCAGGGCCACCAGGCCCCAAAAAATTGTTTTTCTAATGATTCTGTTCACAGGATGAGATATTCGAATCCAGTAAACCTTCGCTACAGTGCTCAATACTCCGAGACTCCTAAAACAGTGCTCGCTAAAAATTTAATAATTTGCAAAACTAATTTTTTCCCAATGCTCTATTCACAGGAAAAGACACTTTCTCACCATCATTTGCCAGCTTTATATTCATGAAGCGCTTGACTCGTTACCATTTATCACCCAAATGGGTCACATATACCGCTGTAAGATATTGATCGATCAAATGTATGTGTGCGTGTGTGTGCATGTGGTGGCCACCATTATGTTTGTGATTAATGTTGTGTCTATGTTATGTCTCAACTACTACCTTCTCAATTTCTGACCACTACAAACCTCTATTACATTCATCAGTTCCACTGCTGATCCACTAGATTTATCAATTTTAAAATCATCAATTCTCATACTTATTTCCCTGCTCCACCCATGTTGGAGCTTCTTTATGTTCTTCTCTCCATCCCAAACTTGGATCCCTACAAAGCCTTAAAATCTCTACTTGTGATTAACCTCAAAAGTGTTTTTGTCTCGCCTAAAATTAAGCTACAGGTACAGTTACCGGTGCCAGTGTCCACTTGCTAAAGAAGCCCTGCAAGACGCCCACACCGATGTTCCAGACACCTGTTCCAGTGCTCAAGACTCCTGTTCCAGAGTTCGAGATATCACACCGATGTTCCAGACACCTGTTCCAGCACTCAAGACTCCTGTTCCAAAATTCGAGATACTTGTTCCAGTGTTCCAGAGACCCGATCCAGTTTTCCTGACAATTCAACGAGTTCCTGATCGCTGCTCTCCAGAGACTCATATTCATATGATCACCGCTATTGCTGTCCCAGAAGTAGCCCCACAGACTTTGTTCCAAACACCCGACTTTACATAAACTATAGCAAATTGACTCTCACAAATTATGGACAATGCAAACTGTAGTCCATTATAATCAGACAGCTAGAAACACTTTGTCATGAACTTTGCTTTGGGTCCAAAAAACAAGTTAGGATCCTAAAGTAACATGTATTATCATTTTGTAATTGGAATTGTTTTTTCTTATCTTAATTTTCTGTACATTACTAAATATTTCTTACCTTTTCAATTTTTATTAGTAAACTAATCAGGGGAGTTGTTGCAGGACTCCTAAGGGCCGCTGCATCTGCTCTGGATTGCCTCCCGCAAATCACTCCGTAGATAAGGGGGGTAGTCTAAATGTGGCAGTTTATCCGACCATGTATGCTGTACTAGCTGGTATAAATATTCTCCCATGCTATCACAATCATCGTGGGACTAGCTAGATCTTACCAGCATATTAGCCTGGCCACGTAGGGACACCTAAGTAATTAGACCAGAGAGAAATGCTGTTTGCTTCCAAGCAAACAAGCATGGCTCCCTGATATACTCAAAGGCAACTAAAATATAAAACTACAATGAAGTAGAGGAGACTTGTGAAGGCTTGGAGAAATATTTAACTGGCATTGGTGTTGGTCAAGGTACAGTGACATGCCATCTCAGAAACCCCCTTCTCTACATTACAAAGGCATTCCCGGCTCAAAACATTAGCACAGTAAAGGCCCTAGGTGAGATGCAGGGAGGGATTACCTAAGGGCATTGCACCCTCCCTGCTTTCCATAACAATGGGAGGAAGGTCTGAGTTACAGGGATATAAACTAGCCGGTTCCCACTCTCCCGGTCTTCTTCCTTGTGGGATCTCGCCTTGTGAGCGTTTATTCCCCTTGGAAGCTTTTACACGTGGTGGTCGCCATCTTGGCCTACACGTGGCAGGGGTTCTAGCCTGGAATCCTAAGCATCGGGTTTTTCCTTTTGCTGATTTGTATGCCTAAACCTGTGATAAGTAAAGCCTTTTAAAACTGCATCGGATTCCTGAGTTTTCATCCATTCCTCGCCGGCTCGGAGGTAGAAGGGAACTTCGCTTCCCTGCACTGTCGGGGACCCCGGCGGAGCGCCCTGACAGTCTCTCTCTGTGGTCAGTTCACTAAAGACTCATTTCAGGTTCATTTTCTGTAGAATTCTGCATTTTTTTTCAATCTACTTTATGGATTCTGGTCTAAATCAACATCTATAATTCACTTCGAATTTACTTTTGTGAATGTTATGAAATAAAGTTTTAATCTCAATTTTTTTTTCACCACGGCAATCCATTTTTGCCAACACAGTTTGTCAAAGAGAGATTGTCTTTGTTCCACTTCTTATACAAAGCCTCTTTGTCATAGATAACTTTCTATAAACCTGGGGGTTGAACTCAGCATTCTCAATTCTGTTACTTTGGTCTGCAGGTCTACCAGTTTTACAGTACCATCATTGGAATTTTGTGGCTATTGTATCTCGCTGCCAAATTGTTCATAATATAGTTGTTTCAGGGATTTAATATTTCAACACCAATCCCACCACAGTGGGACCTTCCCCCTCCACCATTGTTTTCAGTTTCCCACCCAACACTTAGCAAGCACAAACAAATTTACTTCATATTTCTTTTTACAATACAAAACAATTATCAAAAATAGATTGTAAAAAAAGGTAAATTTGTCATCATTCGTTTTTTAATTTTTTATTAAATATTTTATTATACCACCTTGAGATATACAATTAAAACATTGTTCCTGTTTAGAGGTTTCGGTAAAATAGTGTTCCAGCACCCTGCCCTCCACCAGTGCCCATTTCCCACCACCAATGTCCCAAATTCCCTCCCCCTCCCATAGCCTGCCTAAATGGCAGGTTCTTTATCTCTTTTCTCTCTCCCTCTCTCTCTTTTCCTACTCTTATACATTGTGGGTTGCACTACATACACTTAGAGGCCATCATGTGCATTTTTTGTCTGTATTTAATGCTCAGTTCTAGGTTGGAATTAGCCCTTTCGACATTTATTCACACATGTTCCATTCTCTGTCTTACCTAATCTCTGACTCCGACACGTTTGTGGTAATTTCCACTTTTGGTAAGACCTCCTGGTCCACGTTTCACCTGACATTGGCTTTTGGTGTCATAATATGTATATATATATATAAATATATATATATATATATTTATGTCATGCAAATAAGAGCAGTCATTCTATATCTCTCTCTTTCCTTCTGACTCATTTCACTCAACATGATCCTTTCCATGTCCATTCATTTATAGGCAAATTTCATAACTTCATTTTTCCTAACAGCTGCACAGTATTCCATTGTGTAGATGTACCAAAGTTTCTTTATCCAGTCATCAGTTCTCGGGGCAGACTGGTTGTTTCCAGGTTCTGGCTATTGGGAATACTGCTGTTATGAAAATAGAAGTGCGGATAATGTTTCCGCTGTGTGTTTTTGACTTCCCAGGGTATATTCCCAGGAGTGGTATGGCTGGGTCAAAAGGGAGCTCAATTTCTAGTCTTTGGAGAAATGTCCATACTGTTTTCCAAAAAGGCTGTACCAGTTGACATTCCCACCAACAGTGAATTAGTGTCTCCTTTTCTGCGCATACACGCCAGCACTAGTTGTTCTTGCTCTTTTGGATATATGCCAGTCTCTGTGGTGTGAAATGATATCTCATTGTTGTTTTGATTTGCATCTCTCTGATGATTAATGATGATGAACATTTTTTCATATGTCTTTTGGCCATTCGAACTTTTTCCTTGCTGAAGTTTCTGTTTATTTCTTCTCCCCATTTTTTGATGGGTTTGGTTGTTTTCTTCTTGTAAAGTTCTACCAGTGCCTGATATACCCCTGGATATTAACCCCCTTATCAGATGGGTATTGGATGAGTGTTTCAGGACCCCTAAGCCTCTGCATCTGCCCTGGATTGCCTCCTGCAGATCACTTCGTAGATAGGGGGTAATTTAAATGTGGCAGTTTATCTGACCATGTATTCTGTACTGGCTGGTATAAATATTCTCTCATGCTACCACAATCATGGTGGGACTAGCTAGATCTTACCAGCATATTTGCCTGGCCACGTTGGATCTCTAAGTAATTAGCCCAGAGAGAAATGCTGTTTGCCTCCAAGCAAGCAAGCATGGCTCCCTGATAACTCAAAGGCAACTAAAGTACAAAACTGATCATGTGTTTGACGTTGGGTGTCAGGATACTCAATTCTATTCCATAGGTCCACAGGTCTGTTTTTATTCCAATACCATGCTGTTTTAATTACTACTGCCTTGTAGTACAGTTTGAAGTTGGGAATGGTGATGCCTCCCATCTTCTTTTTCCCGAGGATTGCTTTAGATATCCTTGGGGGTTTATTGTTCCATACAAATTTCAGGAGTGTTTGGTCAATTTCTTTGAAGAATGTCATGGGTATCCTTATAGGGACTGCATTGAATCTGTACAGAGCTCTAGGGAGTATTACCATTTTGACAATGTTGATTCTCCCCATCTATGAGCAGGGAATATGTTTCCATTTCCTTGTGTCCTTTTTTATCTCTTGTAGTTTTCTTTGTACAGGTCCTTTACACACTTGGGTAAGTTGATTCCTAGGTATTTGATTTTCTGTGGCACAATTGTGAATGGAATTGTTTCCTTAATATCCCTTTCTTCTCTTTCGTTATTTATATATAGGAAAGCCACCGACTTTTTGGGTGTTGATTTTGTATCCTGCCACTCTACTATATGCGCTATTGTTTCTAGGAGTTTTTTGGTAGATAGTTTAGGGTTCTCTAGGTATAATATCATGTCATCTGCAAATAATGATAGCTTGACTTCTTCCTTGCCTATCTGGATGCCCTTGATGTCCTTTTCTTCTCTGATTGCTATGGCAAGTACTTCCAGTACTATATTGAATAAAATAGGTGAGAGTGGGCAACCTTGTCTTGTCCCTGATCTCAGGGGGAAGGCTTTCAACTTTTCCCCATTTAGAATGATGCTTGCTGTGGGCTTTTGGCAGATGGCTGTAACTATCTTGAGGAAAGTCCCTTCAATTCCCCATTTTCTGGAGGGTTTTAATCATGAACGGGTGCTGGATCTTGTCAAATGCTTTCTCTGCGTCTATCGATAGGATCATATGGTTTTTTTTTTCTTTTATTGATATGATGTATTATGTTGATTGACTTGCAAATGTTGAACCATCCTTGCATTCCCGGGATGAATCCTACTTGGTCATGATGTATAATCTTCTTGATGAGTCTTTGGATTCTGTTTGCTAGTATTTTGTTGAAGATCTTAGCATCTGTGTTCATCAGGGATATTGGTCTGTAGTTTTCTTTCTTTGTGTTGTCTCTCCCTGCTTTGGGTGTCAGGGTGATATGTGCCTCGTAGAAGCTGTTTGGGAGTGTTTCTGTTTCTTCTATTTCCTGGAAGAGCTTGAAAAGGACTGGCAGTAGGTCCTCCTTAAAAGTTTGGTAGAGTTCACTAGTGAATCCGTCTGGACCTGAGCTTTTGTGTTTGGGGAAGACTTTTAATTACTGTTTCTATTTCCTCAATGGCGTATAGGCTTATTCATGTATTGGTGGTCTTCTATTTTCAGCCGTGGGAGGTTATAGGACTTCAGGAATTTATCCATTTCTTCTAGGTTCTCATGTTTCACGGCATAGGTGCAACGAGTCTAAAATGGAGTAAGGAAAGCCTCTTCGACAAGCGGTGTTGGGAAAACTGGGCAGTGACATGTAAAAATGAATTTGGACCTGTGTCTAACACCATGCACAAAAAATCAGATCAAAATGGTTTAAAGATCTCAATATCAGACTTGAATCCATAAAGTACATTGAAGAAAATATAGGAAAAACCCTCCACGACATTGAAGCTAAAGGCATCTTCAAAGGTGAAACATCACTAACAAAGCAACTAGAAGAAAAGATAAACATATGGGACTACCTGAGACTCAAAAGCTTCTGCACCTCAAAAGAAACAGTGACTAAGATACAAAAGCAGTCCACAGAATGGGAAAGAATATTCACCCAATACCCATCTGATAAGGGGTTAATATCCAGGATATATCAGGCACTGGTAGAACTTTACAAGAAGAAAACAAACAACCCCATCAAAAAATGGGGAGAAGAAATGAACAGAAACTTCAGCAAGGAAGAAATTCGAATGGCCAAAAAACATATGAAAAAATGCTCATCATCACTAATCATCAGAGAGATGCAAATCAAAACAACAATGAGATACCACTTTACACCACAGAGACTGGCACATATTCAAAAGAGCAAGAACAACAAGTGCTGGTGTGGATGTGGGGAAAAGGGGACACTCATCCATTGTTGGTGGGAATGCCGGCTGGTACAGCCTTTCTGGAAAACAATATGGACATTCCTCCAAAGACTAGAAATTGAACTCCCATTTGACCCAGCCATACCACCCCTGGGAATCTACTCTGGGAAACCAAAAATACGCAGCGGAAACACCATCCCTACTTTTATGTTCATAGCAGCATTATTCACAATAGCCAGAATCCGGAAGCAACCAGAGTGCCCGAAAATCGATGACTGGATGAAGAAGCTTTGGTACATCTACACAATGGAATACTATGCAGCTGTCTTCATTGTATCACTGTCTTCCCGTTCATCGTCGATTTGCTCTCGAGCGGGCACCAGTAACATCTCCATATGACCTGTCTCATGCAAGTAGAGCCCAAGGGCACCTGCTTGCTCCAGGAACATAAAGAGCCTCAAGCCATTCTATCAGGAATGAGGTCTATAATTGTTACTGGTATCTGGCATATCAAATACGACACGGGTAGCTTGCCAGGCTCTGCCGTGGACGGTAGCATACTCTTGTAGTCATCTCAAAAATCCAGCATTTATTGATGAACTGCGCTGCCACATAGGTCCCCGCAGGCCGGGCTGTGATAGGCTGGTCTGCTGGGTGGAGTTCTGACGAGGGGGAAGTCCAGATGTGGAAAATGGAGGTCCTCATGGAGTGGGGGGGTCGTCTGGCTTGTTGTGAGGCTCTGCTGGGGTGGTGGGGCAGGGCTAGGAACCTGCCATCCATCCCGGGCACCTCATGAGTGCCTGGGCACAGTGAGAGCCAGTAGCAGCTCTGCCCATGTCTGTCTCTGGATCAGCATACCTGGGCCGGATGAAAAAGACTGCAGCAGGGTGGATCTCGATGAGCCAGGCTGTGATAGGCTGGTCTGCTGGGTGGAGTTCTGATGAGGGGATGTATATGTATTTTTTTTTAAATAAACACTTTGGCTAAATGAAAATTTTTTTTGTAGTTACTGTATATGTTACTGAGAAAGCTATATAACTTAGGTTTTTTGGTTGTTTTTGCCGTGTGTGGGGGTATTTTGTTTGTTTTTATTCTTGGCTGTTTTGTATTTGGGGGATGGATTTTTAATTTTTTTTCCCTAACTTTACTAAAGTTTGCAGCTAATACCTCAACAGAACAGGGATATTTTAAATCACACCACTGCAGACAAACTGGATAAATAATGGTCTTCTAAAGTTTGAGGGTGTTTTTTTCTTTTTTTTTTTTCCTCTTTGGTCGATAATCTGTTAGGAAGAAACAAAATCCCCTGTAGGCTGTTTGTAAAATGTTCAATATTCTTTGTCTAGGTTTTAGATTTCTCAGAATAAATGATTTTTGCAGATTTAAAAAAAAATTCCTTTTATAAATTTCGATGGGAACAATTGGCCACTTGGCCTGCAAAACTGTGGTAGTGAACCCATCTAGTTAGTTAGTAGGTATGTGAATCAATGCTCCCCACTGCTCCAGCATGTGCTGACCCCATACATTTAAAGGCCTGAGGCTAAATAAGCCTGGACCATGGCTATGTTCCCTTTAGGGCCAATATTCGGCAGCCATCTCGCGCTCTGTTGGAGAAGAGAAGAAGAGATATTGGCAGGTGGGCTTGGTTCTGCTGGCTGAATAACTAACAATGAAGTTGGCAGAAGGGTTGATACTGTTTAAACCACCAGCTCTAGGGTGTTTGGACTGACTAGGTGGATCCTCAAAAATTAATAATAGTCTAGCAAACAATTCTCCTTTTTCAAAAGTCCATTTACTTGGCACAGAGATTGACAGTATTATCTCTCCATGAGATTCAGGATCTAGAAGTCGAAGTGCACATTAATTCCTTTCAATTTCAGCCAATCGTTCCCCTGAATTAAACCTATACTACCTGAAAATGTAGGTCCTTTTTATCCCTGTTTTTAGCATGTAAGCATCTTGACTTGGGTCTATTGTGACAGTCTTACGGCAGAGAATATCGAGTCTGTCAATGTCTGATGGGGTAGTCTGAGAGTATTTATTGATTGCAATTCTGAGGATTCTGATTTGGAGGATACTGGGCAGGTGGGATGAATGAGAGTGCCCCTGTGTTCAGTGGCACTGGGGCTGGCCCCCACCCAGTTTGTTACTGGTATTTGGCATGTCAAATACCAGTAACAAACTGGCCCCACCCAGTTTCCGGAATAGAGAGGAGGCATAACTGTTATTTGTGCCCTGCGAAGCTTGTGGAGCCTGGAAGGGGTTCCGTGTCACATTTCCTATAAAGAGATTATGGGAAGATGCCAATTAATAATTAATAATTCTAGAATTCTAGAATTCTACTTGCTCTCCCTGTGCCCAGCTGATCACGAGGTGTCCGCAAGGGATGGCGGGTTCTAGCCCTGGCCCGCCACCCCAGCAGAGCCCTCAAGAAGCCAGAGGAACCCCCACACCATGAGGGCTGCCATTTTCCACATCCGACTCCCCTCTCCTCAGAGCTTCACCCTGAAGAAGAGCTGATCACAGCCCGGCTCATCACTGACCCGCCCTGTAGCAGCCTTTTCCAAGTCTGGCCCAGGTATGCCGATCCAGAGACTCACACACACGGGCAGAGCTGCTACTTGCTCTCCCTGTGCCCAGCAATCACGAGGCATCTGGGAGGGATGGTGGGTTCTAGCCCTAGCCTGCCACTCCAGCAGAGCCTCGCAAGAGGCCACACCATGAGGGGCCGCCATTTTCCACATCTGGACTCCCCTCTCCTCAGAGCTTCACCCAGCAGAAGAGCTGATCACAGCCTGGCTCACTTCGGCCACTTTGTGGCTGCACAGTTCATCAATAATTGCTCAAATTTTGAAGTGACTACTAGAGTATCCCACCTGCATGGCAGAGCCTGGCAAGCTACCCGTGTTGCATTTGACATGCCAAATACCAGTAACAATTATAGACCTTATTCCCATGACCTGATATAATGGTTTGAGGCTCTTTATGTTCCTGGAGCGGGATGATGCCCTTGGGTTATCTCGCATGTGACAGAATGTATTGAGATGTTACTGGTGCCCGCTTGAGCAAATCGATAATATATGGGAAGACAGTGATACAGTGATACAGAAGGAGTTCCACAATTTCTCCAGATGGCAAAAGTTTTATTATGGCTATAGTCTGTGGTTCTTAAACTGTGAATATTCATGTTAATCACACTTTAAACAGTTCTGCAATAGCATTTTCCATACTTAAATTTCTTCAGGATTCCAAACTTCTTAAAAAGCAGGTATCACCAGAAGGGAGAAAGTTTCATTGCTACACCAACTTTCATATGTATGAATTCAGTGTTAAAATACATATAATTATCATCTTCTGGGATGTTGTCTAATTAAGTGAAAGAAAGAGTAACACAAAAAATATTAACTTCAGAGCAAGAGTCTCTGTTCAAGTCATCTGTTTATTTTGTTAATGATAATAGAATTAACTGTGGGCTTGGGTTCGTGCAAAAGCACCAGCTCTCCTGCTTGGATGTGGATTTCCGCATCCGACTCCCCACTTGTCAGAGCTCCCCCAGCAGAAGAGCTGATCACAAGCCTGGCTCACGCAGCCACTCAAAAAATGCATGAGATTAGAGACAACTACAAGAGTATCCCACCCGCACGACAAAGCCTGGTAAGCTACTCGTGTCATATTTGATATGCCAAAACCCAGTAACAATTATAGACCTCATTCCCATGATCCGATGGAATGGTTTGAGGCTCTCTATATTCCTGGAGCAAGCAGATGCCCTTGGGCTACACTAGCATGTGACAGGATGTATGGAGATGTTACTGGTGCCCACTCAAGCAAATCGATGATCAATGGGAAGACAAGTGATACAAGTGAAGTGAATCTCATCTGTATACCACATTTGCCATTGTAGGAACTGTGACTGCTTCAGATAAGTATGGACTACCAAAGGTGGAAAATACCACAAACGTGTGGAAGCAGAGGTTAAGACAGAGAAAGGAACAGTGTGCCAATAATTGTGAAAAGTCCATTACCACATAGAACTTAGGGTTAAATACAGGCAAAAAGATACACATGATAAGCTCTAAGTATATGTATTACAATCCACAACAAGGGAAGACAGGGAAGAGAGAAAGAAAGAAAGAAAGAAAGAAAGAAAGAAAGAAAGAAAGAAAGAAAGAAAGAAAGAAAGAAAGAAAGAAAGAAAGAAAGAAAGAAAGAAAGAAAGAAAGAAAGAAAAGAAAGAAAGAAAGAAAGAAAGAAAGAAAGAAAGAAAGAAAGAAAGAAAGAAAGAAAGAAAGAAAAAGAAAGAGAGAAAGAAAGAGAGAGAGAAAGAAAGAGAGAGAAAGAAAGAGAGAGAGAGAAAGAAGAGAGAGAGAAAGAGAGAGAGAAAGAAAGAGAGAGAGAAAGAAAGAGAGAAAGAAAGAAAGAAAGAGAGAGAGAAAGAAAGAGAGAAGAAAGAAAGAAAGAAAGAAAGAAAGAAAGAAAGAAAAAGAAAGAAAGAAAGAAAGAAAGAAAGAAAGAAAAAGAAAGAAAGAAAGAAAGAAAGAAAGAAAGAAAGAAAGAGAGAAAGAAAGAAAGAGAGAGAGAAAGAGAGAAAGAAAGAAAGAAAGAAAGAAAGAAAGAAAGAAAGAAAGAAAGAAAGAAAGAAAAAGAAAGAAAGAAAGAAAGAAAGAAAGAAAGAAAGAAAGAAAGAAAGAAAGAAAGAAAGAAAGAAAGAGAGAGAGAGAGAAAGAGAGAAAGAGAGAAAGAAAGAAAGAAAGAAAGAAAGAAGAAAGAAAAGAAAGAAAGAAAGAAAGAAAGAAAGAAAGAAAGAAAGAAAGAAAGAAAGAAAGAAAGAAAGAAAGAAAGAAAGAAAGAAAGAAAGAAAGAAGGAAGGAAGGAAGGAAGGAAGGAAGGAAGGAAGGAAGGAAGGGAGGGAGGGAGGGAGGGAGGGAGGAAGGGAGGGAGGTAAGGAGGGAGGGAGAAAAGAGAAGAGAAGAGAGGAGAGGAGAGGAGAGGAGAGGAGAGGAGAGGAGAGAGGAGAGGAGAGGAGAGGAGAGGAGAG
>JAJIBD010015500.1:0-16605 GCA_021461705.1 Cryptotis parvus | reverse complement strand
CAGGGTTCGATCCCCGGTATCCCACATGGTCCCCTGAGCACCGCCAGGAGTAATTCCTGAGTGCAGAGCCAGGAGTAACCCCTGAGCATCACCGGGTGTGACCCCCAAAAAAAAGAAAAAAAGAATAGCATGGCCTGAACCCTACAGAGAGATCCACCCTCCACATGCCCATAGACAAAAGACACAAGGGACCAGAGGCACAACAGGTAGGGCACTTGCCAGTTTGGGTCCGGGATCCTTGAGCCCCACCAGGAGTGATCCCTGAGTGCAGAGTCAGGAGTCAGCCCTGAGCATCGCCCAGAGTGGCCCAAAGAAACCGATAGGCGCTAGCCAGAGTCAGCAAAATACACACACCCCATCTGCCCGAAGCTGGCGCCTTCATAGCAGATACACAGCCCTGAAATTCACCCTCGGTGCCTGGCAGAGTTTCTAAAACCCTGGAACCCCACACAAGCAAGGCTTGAAAGCTCAACCTTGCTTTGCAAGACTTAGGTTTCATCCCTAATGTCTGGCACTGAGCAGTTCAGAGAGATTCAAGGTTGGTGAACGCCCCATCTCTGGGCAGGGGCACCAGGGTGCACCCCAAACTCCATGGGAACAGGCCGGCGGTCCTGCACTTGCCTGCCAGACCTCACCCCTCTTCTAGGACTCGGCTGCTCCTTGGGATCCTTTTATGCCAAGCCCATGAAAGTTTTTATTTTTTAAAGTCATTAATTCATTAACTCATTAGTTTAATTACAGACAGCTCTCCAGTCTTTCTTGCCCTCTTCCCCATCTTCACGTGGTTGTTTCTTAGGCCAGAAGGGAGGAGAAGGTCCATCCTTCTCAGACAAAAGGAGCCCAGAGCCCCTGATTGGTCCTCCCGGGGAGTGGGGCTGCCATATTTGAGGCCGGCAGGCAGGGAGGCCGCCTCCCGCTGTGGCTCCTACTTAGCTGGCAGCCGGGCAGCTGGACGTGCTGGAGAGCATCCGCACAGCCAGACGCTGCTGAGGCTCTCCAGACCAGCCCAGGCAGGTGGGAGGGAGGATTCCGCCGCTTCTGTCCAGGTAAGAGCGCGCAGGGGAGCTCTTTCTTCCAACCTGGGTGCAAGACTGGCCCCCAAATCGGGAGTGCGGGGTGCCACCAGCTTTGTATATGACTGTGTCTGGGGCTCACTGAGGGTTGGCTGATGCATTGTTTTTGTTTTTGCTTTTTTACTAGAAAGCCCCCAGAGAAGCGGTAATTCCTTTCTCAAGATCTCTGCACTTTCATTGTTTTCTCACGAATTGTCTGTCGTTTATGTTATCATTTTATTGTATTGGTTTGGGGGGAGGGTCACACCTGGCGGTGCTGAGAGCTTACTCGAGGCTCCGTGCTCAGGGATCACTCCTGGTGGGGGCTCAGAGATGAGACCCCATCACCTTGTGGCGCCGAGATGGAACCCAGGGTGCCTGAGCGCAGGGCAAGTCTTGCCCACTTTTTACAGCACCTCGGCCCCATTTATATAATTTTTTATTTTGCTTTTTTGGGTCACACACGGCGTTGCTCAGGGGGTTTCTCCTGGCTCTGCACTCAGGAACTGCTCCTGGCGGTGCTCGGGGGACCATATGGGATGCCGGGATCGAACCCGGTCGACGGCATGCAAGGCAAACGCCCTACCCGCTGTGCTATTGCTCCAGCCCCTGTAATTGTTTTTATCAACGATTTTTGCCTGCCAAGAGGTCTGGGCAGGGGCCCGGGGAGATAGTACAGGGATTAAAGTTATGCCTTGCAGGAGCAGCCACCCAAGTGAGCGCCGTAAGGTGCAGCCCTTGAGGTGCTGCAGGATCCGCGCCCCCGGCCGGAAGCCTCCAGTGCGTCCTTGGGCTGTAACTTGCAGGCCCTGATGGCCGAAAATCAAGGAGAGGGTCCCCACCGAGGAGGGGGTCTGGCCTGATGACGGGGTATAGGAGCTATTTTGAAAACGATAAATATGCATGCTTGGCCCTTTTTAGACAAAGCCAGGCTGAGTGAGCTCCCTGGGGCGCGAGAGGGGCGGCTGGGGGGCTTCAGGGGGTCTCCGGGCGCCGCCTCTGCCTGAACGCTCCTGCGCCCTCTGGGGAGAGGCGAGGTACTGCACCTGCCCCTTTACCCTCCGTCACAACAGGGGGTCACCCAGTGTGGGCCATTCTAACAGGCAAGCTCGTCCCTTTCAGGAGTCCTGCGGGGTGGGGGGGGTGACAAAGGGCGTGGCTCCGAGGGCGGGCAGCAACTGATCGTCCCGCTCAGGACTCACCGTCCATTCTCTAGGAGCCGGCCTGCGCGGGCTCCGCTTTAGTAATTTTTTCCCCGCCCCTGATGGACACCAAGTTGGCGGGTGGCTATTGTCCTTTCAGATGTGTGGACTGCTGGGTTGGGGGCTGGGCGGTGTTCCTGATGTCACCAGCCTTCCTGGTGCCCTGGGACGTGTGGTACCCACCCAGCCCATCCCTCTGTCCCTCAGGAGTGCTCACGTAGAGGCTGGAGCTACAATATGGCCAGTAGGGAGCTTGCTGTGCACGTGCTGACGAGGTTCTGGTCCGCGCATCCCATAAGCGTCACCTGAGAAGCAGCTGGAAATAATTCCTGAGCGCAGAACCAGGAGTAATTCCTGAAACATCCCAGGGTGGAGCCCAAAACAAAAAGAAAAGAAAAGGACCGCTCAGGTGCTCAGCTCCCAGTGCGGCCTAGGTGGGTCAGGTGTGCTGCTCTCCAGGCGGTTCCAGAACTCTCTCTACTGCCCACTTCAGCCCAGAAGGGAGTGGGGGTGTGAGGGCACTGGAGAGCAGCATCGGGCTGCGGGGGGGTCAGATCTGACACCTATTGGGGCGCATACCTCCCTTCACAGGGTCCTTGCTTCTCTTTTACAAAACGCATCATCTGGCAGTGACAGGTCACGAGGCTTCAGTGAGGCGATGCCCGTGGCTCACTGGGAAGCGCAGCAATGAGAAGCTTCGCCGCTAGACTGGAGCGAGAACAGTGGGGAAGGCACGCAGCTAACCCCAATTCGATCCTGGCAAAACATAGGGCCCCCCAAGTCCTACCTGAGTGATCCCTGAGTGCAGAGCCTGATAGCAAGCCCTGAGCACAGCGGGTGTGGCTCACCAAAATAAAATAGCAAATCAAATAAATAAGTAAATAAGTACAGCCTCTTTCCAGAGCTCTCAGCCCAGTCCCTCCTTGTACTTGATTTGAAAGACTTGGGAGGATCAAAGGAAACAGCTACATCAAGTTACTACTTACTTATCTCCCCATGTACCGCCAAAGGTTTTCTTTAATTACCAGTTACCGCTTCCTACCTGTCTGAGAAAACCAGGATCCCTGGTACCCACCCCCAGAGGATGGAAACCGAGGCAAAAGCCAGAAGCTCAATATTGCCTGAACCTGGGAGTCCAAGCCTGGGAAATTATTTATGCTTTTATATGGGAAGGGGTTGGGATGACTGGAACAGAGCTTGAAGTAAAG
Organism: Cryptotis parvus; assembly: GCA_021461705.1. Lineage (NCBI taxonomy): Eukaryota > Metazoa > Chordata > Mammalia > Eulipotyphla > Soricidae > Cryptotis > Cryptotis parvus. The sequence continues at coordinate 13,143 of JAJIBD010015500.1, read as the reverse complement.
GGAGGGTGCGGCCAACCCGGGTTCGATCCCCAGCATCCCATATGGTCCCCCCAGGAGTAATTCCTGAGTGCAGAGCCAGGAGTAAGCTATGGGCGTAGCCGGATGTGCTCCCAGTAAAAGCAAAGGTAGGACGGATGCACAGGTCCTTGTTCAAAAGCCCTTGAACAGGCGTGAGGTGCTTGCTTTGCACGCAGCCAACCCGATTCATCCCCGCCACCGCCACCAGGGGTCACTCGTGAGCAGCCCAGAGCCCACAATAAGCCCTGAGCACTGTTGGGTGAGCCTCCCCAGACCCTCAAAACCTGCAACTACCCACCGAAAGGGGTCTGGAGAGATAAACAGCGCTCCTCGAGGACGCTAACAGCCGGGTCTCTCCCTCCTCGCAGCTCCTGCCACGATGAGGAAGCACCTGGGCTGGTGTTTGGCCATCGCCTGCGTCCTGCTGCTCTGCCAGCTCCCCGCCGTGGAGGGTCGGGGCATCAAGCTACCGCATCAAGTGGGGCCGGAAGGTGCTGCCCAGCACCCCGCACACCGAGGGCCCACGTGGTGGAGATCCGGCCCGGCGCCTTCATCCGGCAGGGCCGCAAGCTGGATCTGGACCTGCGAGGGGAGGACAAGCAGTACTACGAGGCCAACTACTGGCAGTTCCCCGACGGCATCCACTACAGCGGCTGCTCCGACGTCCAACGTGACCAAGGAGAAGTTCATCAGCGGCTGCATCAACGCCACCAAGGCGGCTAACCAGGACGAGCTGAGCAGCGACAAGCGGGACAAGCTCTACCAGCGCGTGCTGTGGCGCCTGGTGCGCGAGCTCTGCGCCATCAAGCACTGCGACTTCTGGGTGGAAAGAGATGCCAACAGCTGCCCCGCGTGGCCGTGGCGCCGCCCGTGCCGCTCGGCCTGCTGCTGCTCGTGTGGGTCTTCGTGAAATAACCTTGCACGCACCCACCACCCCGAGACCACGCGGGGGCACACCCGGAGCCGCGTGCGTGTCCCCATCCTTCTCCCGCCTCGCACCCACACTTGCCCTGAAGGTACCCCAAAGCAGCTCTTCCTGTGCGCTGCCGCTAAGCGCTCTGGTGTCTCCACCTGCGTGTCAGTCCCCGCTGGGCTCTGTGCCCGGGGGACCCTGGGTTTGTGGTATCTCCGCTCGGGTGGGAGTGTCTTTTACACACACACAACACAAACGCACCACACAAGCGCCCCACACACACACACACACACTTTCAAGGGAACAGATAAAGGAAGGTGCCAGTCTCTGGGCCACACCCTTCAAGCCACCGCCCAATGAGTTTTTCGTTTTTTGTTTTTGTTTTTTTTTTTTGGGGGGGGGTTGACTTTTGGATAGCACTTGGGGATGCTCACAAGTTACTTCTGGGGTGATATGAGATGCCGGAACCCAACCTGCGTTGGCCACTGTAAGGCAAGTACCTCCCGATGAGTCTTGCGGTGCCTCTTGGAGGTAAGAGAGGGCAGTGAGAAGGGAAGTGGCCTGGTTTTCCTCTAGGCACTCCCAGCGCTGCCCGCACTCCCATGATGCTCAGAGATGCTAAATCCAACATGCACCGTCTCTAAGTGGGAGAGTGAGCGTTGGACGTGGCACGGGCCTTACACATGCCAGCAGGCGGGCGCTCTGGCACCGAGCAGCGCTACCCATCCCCCACACCCGATTCGTTCACAAAACTGGAAATTCTACTTTCAGAGTTTCAAAGATCAGAGTGGGTTGTAGTACCCACTACAATGCAGCGTATTTGAGTACCTTGTTACTCAGGAGTTTCCTCCCGTTTATCTAAGGAAGAAAGGGGAAATAGTTCTCAGCCAAGACCCCGAGCTCCTGTGGGAAGGAGTTACTGCCAAGCCAGGCACAGCCGGAGCAGAGCAGAAGAGGTGTGGAGTAGCCAGTGGCTGCCAGAAGCTGGTCTTTCCAAGCGGCTAGTACTGGCAGCTCCCTCCTAGAACGAGGACAGGGCTTTGAGACACCCTTCCATAACGACACGTTTGCTTTCGGAGCTTTCACGTCTAAGGGCCTGGACGTCTTTAAACCTACACCCTGCTACAGCCCCACCACCCTTCTCTCCTCTTACACCCAGCTTTGGTAAGGAACCGTTTCTGAGACCCTAGAATAATGACCCCACAAAAAAAATTCCCCTTCTAAAAAGCTTTCTTTAAAAATCACTCTCTTTAGGAAGACCTAATAAAGAATTAATTCATGCCCTAATCAAAATTAAATGGACCATTTACTAATTATTAGCTAACGGACATGTTATAAAGTGTAACTATTTAAACTCAAAATGAGACTTGAATGTTCCAAGTTATGCCCTCCCCCGGAGGCCCTCTGGGATTTCCCCTCAGAGATACCCAAGAGTTGCTAAGTCCTGTTTGACAGTAACTGCAGCTAGGATCAATTCTACTTTTCAAAGTCTGTGCAAGGGGAAATGTGTCCAATAAGTCCCTACATTAGTATTTTGAAACATGGATATTGCTAATAGTACCTCGAGTTCTGACCTTCTTGGTATCAGCTTTCTTCTCCAGAGGGTGATAAAAAGGTTTTCCCATGAAAGTGTACAGGAAGTAGAGGCCAGAAAAGCAGCATAGCTGGGACCCTGGGGGCAGAGGAGGGGGGACACACCTGCCCCATCACCATGGGCTGACACCTACCACCTTGACTTCCATGCTACCAGCTCTGGGCTCACCAGACAGTCCTCATACTCCCCATCAGAGAGAAGAGGAAAATACAGAACCCAGAAAAAGTGATTCCTTGCACATTCGTATCCTGTGTTTAAAAGAGTATCCGTAGCTGTACAGGTAGAAAGAACAGGATGTCTGGCAGCAGGCTGTGTTGGCGTTTCAAGCCCTCACTCTCCAGAGTGTAATTGCAAGGGCCGACACAGCCAAGTCGGCAAAATGACTTCATTTGTCTGACGGAAAGAACGTTGGTCACGGCATCCGCGCTCTGTAATTGCTACCCTCTTTCATTCGCTAACAGTTGCAGCAACTCAGTTAAGTGGGGCGTGCACCGTGGATTTCCACATGATGAGGCAAAACTCAGAATGCCTCTGATTGAATCTGTGTGCTGACATCTCCTTGCTCGGGTTTACAAACTCTAAGGTCAAGTACAGGTTTGGAGAGTCTTTTTTCTTTTTTTTTGGTTTGTATGTTTGTTTTTCACTCGAGCAAGGAGCTGCTGGGTGTAGGACCTTGTCGAGGCAGGTGACCTGTGCCTGCTCTGATCTGCTTCAGAGTGAACCCTGTCACCCACCACCACCTAATCCCTTCGGAGTGCTGACTTTTTCCAAATAAAAAGTTGAGAAACCTTAAAATGATAGTAGAACTTTGAAACAAAACTTGAACCACTGTCCCTGCCTCTGACTCAATCTTTTGTTTTTCACTTGCCTCAAACCAACCGCCCTGTCCTTACGTCAGCACAGTCGCGTGGACAAGCACCACCAAGCGTGAGCGCGTCTAGCCTCATGCCAGCCCGTGTGGCAATCTGCTCTACCATCTTCCTGGGGTTTTCCTGTTCTTGTCTCTCTGGCCACCTCCCTGGCCCGGTCCTCCTTTCTGTCTTCTTTGAACTTCTACTGGGCCCAGGTAGAACAGGGAGAGTTGGGGGTTGGGGGGGCTCTGGCGACTCCTTCTAGAAATCCTGCCACTCTGCATAGCTCAGCAAGTGCCTCTCTAACTTAGCCCTACATCCGGGACCTCTCTTATTCGCTGGTGAGGAGGTGAAAGTGATCTTTTCCATTGTGGGATCAGCAACCAGGCCATAAGCAGTGGAGGTGACTATTGAATCAATTGGTTGAATCATTTTCTCTTCAAAGTTCTAAGTGTTTCCAGATTTTCCTACTGCAAACAAATAAAGCATCCTTGTACAGACAGACACTGGGTCCTTTTTATTCCTGTGGGGAGACTTGCAGAGACAAGATTGCTGCAGCAGGACCGTATGAATGTCGTTGCTCTAGACGTGGCCACGTGGCTCATCAGAGTGGCCGCTCTGCCTGCAGCTATATAGCATCTCACGCGTGTGTCCTGTCTTATGAGGAGGAGATGGCTTTTATGGGGGCGCTGCCCACATGGCGAGGCTCAGAGGTTACTCCTGGCACTGCATTCAGGAATCGCTGCTAGTGGTGCTCAGGGGACCATACGGGATGCAGATGACCAAATTCAGTTCGGCTGCATGCAAGGCAAGTTCCCTATCCACTGTACTGTCTCTCTGGCCCCAGAGATGACGTTTATATTTTATTTTATTTAGAGAGCTTGTTTGGAAGTTCTAGCAGGGGGAGCGCAGCTACTCGTATACCCTCGACTGAAGACCGGTCCGTCTCTATTCGGGAAGGCCGTCCTCTTCGACCGAGCCTGGCAAGCTACCCGTGTTGAGCCTGGCAAGCTACCCGTGTTGTATTTGATACTCCAAATACCAGTAACAATTATAGACCTCATTCCGGAATGGATTGAGGCTCTTTATGTTCCTGGAGCAAAGCAGATGCCTTGGGCTCTACTATCATGAGACAGGACATATGGAGATGTTACTGGGGCCCGCTCGAGCAAATCGATGATAAACGGGAAGACAGTGATACAGTGATACAGTGATTTTATTTAGAGAAGGGCTTCCCAAATGATGCTCAGGATGCCAGGGGACCCCATTGCAGCTCTTTTCTTTTTTTTTATTTGGGGCCACATTCACTGACAGTGTCTCAGGGGAGGAAGAAGCGGCAGCGCAAGTTCCTGTGTGTGTTCCCCGATTCCCAGGTTCTTCAGTGTTTTCAGGAATGAAAATGTTGAATACTAAAGTGCTCAGACTCAGAGTTAGGCAGTAGAAAGTTTATTGGAAAGTAGGAGAGAAAAGAAAAGGGAATTCCCAAGAAGGGAGCCATAACCATATGCCTCTTGGACCATACGCCAAGAGAGGAAGGAATTTAGTGTAGGGAAAGAAAAAGTAAAAGAAAGCTCTGTGTAGTCTTTTTTAAAGGGCTCCCAGCATCCTTTATCAGTTGACAAGTGTTTACAAAAGATGCCATAAAATTACAATATCTAGCTGGTCTAAATCTTTCTAGACATTTTTTTCCCCTTATCCTAGTATCTCTGCCAGCCTAGGCTCCAGGACAGAATTTTATGCTCCTGGAAGGCTCTAGGACGGCTGGGGCAGGACCTTGGGAATGAAATGTGTTCATGGGGGAAAGGTGGAAGGGAAGCTGGGGGCTTCCTTCTTCACTGGCAAGGGGAAACAAATTCCAGGCCTAACTTCCAGTTACCTTAGTTTCCCCGTCAGCACAGACTCCAGGATTGCCCATTATCCTATCCAACACTCGGGGGTTACTCCTGGCTCTTTGCTCAGGAATTACTCCTGGTGGTGCTCGGGGACCATATGGGATGGAAACATTATCCTAGTTTCCCTGTCAGTCTAGACTGCAGGGCAGAGTTTTATGTTCCTGGGAAGCCCTGGAAATGCCGAGACAACCTTGGGGGTGGAATTGTGTCAGGTCGATAAGGAGGAGATGGACCATCTGGAGAGAAGAAACTGGTTTTCTCTCTCACTGGCAAGGGAAAACTGAGGCTTTCTCTTTCCATACTTGAGACTTCCTCCTGGGTCGGAGCAATAGCACAGCGGGTAGGGCATTTGCCTTGCACGCTGTCGACCTGCGTTCAATCCCCAGCATCCCATATTGTCCCTGGAGCACTTCCAGGAGTAATTCCTGAGTGCAGAGCCAGGAGTAACCCCTCAGCATTGCCAAGTGTGACCCAAAAAGAAAAAAAAAAACCTTCCTCCTGGCTCATGCGTGATCATCCCCAGCAGGCTTAGGGGACCATATGCCAAGGATCGAACCTAAGTTGCACCATGCAAGGCAAGCAGCCTACTCACAGCACAGTCACTCTGACACTCCACTTGCTGGACCCACACCTGATGGTACTCAGGGCTTACCCCAGGCTGTAAACTCAGGGTCGGGGCTGGAGCCATAGCACAGCTGTAAGGCGTTTGTCTTGCATGCAGCCGATCTGGGTTTGATCCCCGGCATCCCATATGGTCCCCAAGCACCACCAGGAGTAATTCCTGAGCAAAGAGCCAGGAGTAACCCCTGAGCATTGCCGGGTGTGACCAAAAAAAAGCAAAAATGAATGGATGGATGGATGGATGGATGGATGGATGGATGGATGGATGGATGGATGGATGGATGGATGGATGGATGGATGGATGGATGGATGGATGGATGGATGGATGGATGGATAGATGGATGGATAAACTCAGGGGTCAGTCCTGGCAGGCTTGAGGGGATCATTCCCAGGTCAGACACGTGCAAGGCAAATGCCTACCAGTTCTGTCCTCTCCACATGTGATTCTTTTTTTTCCCTCCTTGGTCTTTGAGCCACACTCAGCAGTGCTCAGGGGTTATTCCTTGCTCTGCACTAGGAATTACTCCTGGCTCTGCACTCAGGAATTACTCTTGGATGACTCAGGAACTATACGGGATAACAGGGATCGAACCCAAGTCGCCAGGTGCAAGGCAAGTGCCCTACTCACTGCACTATTTCTCCAGCTTCCCACTTCCAATTCTTGGCTAATCAGGTGAGGTTCAATGCAATGGCCTGAGGGTACAAAGCTCCATGGACTTGGTGTGTCGTGGGTTGCCCCGGTAGAGTTCCTGCAATGCTCGGGTATCATGTGGTACCCCGCATCTGAAGCACATACCTTAACCCCTGTACTCTCACTCTCTCCTGCCCCCTGAAGCTCCCTTTTGTACAGGTCACTATTGGACTATGTTCTTCCCTGCAGCCAACACTCTCTATGCTTTCCCAGTCGTTTCCGACCAGGAGCATTTGCCAATCAGCAGTTCCCATTCTATACCAGGTCCTTGGCCACAGGCCTGTGGCTGAAAGGCATCAAGCTGGGTTAAAGCAGCCCCTGTTCACTCTCCACCCCACCACAGCCAGAGACCCCAGGGCCGCCTATGGAGCACTGCGCCCCTAATGGCCAAGACCTTGCCTTACACGGTCACACTCCCTGCTCAGGCTCAAGCTTCCCAGCCCCAAGGGACAGACCACCTGGATGGTGGCCCTCCATCAAGGACCCCTGGGTCCCCTGCAGGTTGGTTGTATCTTGCATCTCCACCCAGCTCTTTTGTAGGTGCTGTATGTGGTTGTACAGGGACAGCCAGAAACAGGTCAGAGGGGTCCCATGGCCCATTCTAGGGTCCACCACACTCTCCCAGGTGGCCCCATGCAGCAGTGACCCCAACGGGATGACACAACACAGGGCACTCCTACCCGCTGCCTGGGGGAAGACTCAAGACAAGCACCCAATCCCCACCTGACAGCTCAGAGACCCCAGCCAGTCCACACGGGCTAGTGGCCCTGGACACTCTGGATGCCCTGGGTTCACTCATCCCCTGTGCTACTGGTGGCATGGACCCTGTCCCACGAGGACACCTCCCTTCCCAGGAGGCAGGGCCCATACCCCCAGGCCCCAGGGGATGACTCTAAATAAAGCACCTGCTCTGTGCAAAGGGAGTGAAAACGCGTGCTTGAGGCATATCGGCACCATGCCCAGGCACCCAAACCTGATGCCCTGTTGCTTCCTTTAGTCAATGGGGTCTTCCCCTGAGTCTGCGGCTTTCAGGGGCCCCCCCTGAGAGCAAGAAATGGAGGGAAGCAGGAATCCCACCACTGAGAGCACTGACTCCCACCCCCATTCTGCAGAGAATCCCAGACAGAGGGCGGGAAAGGGTTACTGTGGCCTTAGCGGGAAAGACTCGGGAGTAAAGTCCAGTTGCTGGCCATCCTCTTCTAAGGGGGACCTAGGCTAGAGCTGGCACCCAGCGCCCCTCCTAAAGGGACCTAGCCTAGAGCTGGCACCCAGCGCCCCTTCTAAAGGGACCTAGCCTAGAGCTGGCACCCAGCGCCCCTTCTAAAGGGACCTAAGCCTAGAGCTGGCACCCAGCGCCCCTTCTAAAGGGACCTAGGCTAGGGCTGGAGCGAGCAGCCCCTAAAGGACCGGCTAGGCGCTGGCACCTGCGCCTTCTACGGCCTAGGCTAGAGCGGGTTCGATCCCCGCATCCCATAGGGTCCTCAGAGCACCGCCCCAGGAGTAATTCCTGAGTGCAGAGCCAGGAGAAACCCTGAGCATCGCTAGAGCTGGGACCCAAAAAGCAAAAAAAAGGGACCTAGGCTAGAGCTGGCACCCAGCGCCCCTCTCTAAAGGGACCTAGCCTAGAGCTGGCACCCAGCGCCCCTTCTAAAGGGACCTAGCCTAGAGCTGGCACCCAGTGCCCCTCTAAAGGGACCTAGCCTAGAGCTGGCACCCAGCGCCCCTTCTAAAAGGGACCTAGCCTAGAGCTGGCACCCAGCGCCCCTCCTAAAGGGACCTAGCCTAGAGCTGGCACCCAGCGCCCCCAAATGCTTCTTTCTACTTGGGTCTGTGCAATCATCTCCATCCTCACCCCAGCTCCTTCCTGGGGATTCCCAGGTCTTATTTTAACAACAATCCTTTTTGAGGGGGAAGCATTACCTAAACAATACAGATTGTTCAGCTCCTTGAACCAGCCTGCTGTGGGCCAGAAGGAAATTGGCTGGAGGCCAGAGAGGAACTGGAGGGAGAGGGAGGCAGCAGGTCAAGGCGACAGCTGGGCCGCAGAGGCAGGTGGGCGAGGGGGAGGCCGTGAAACGTCCGTGAATGTTTGAGGAGATTTAGAGCTCAGAGATGTCAGCACCCCACCGCGATAATGCAGACTCCACCCACCCACCTGCCAGGAGTCCAGGGTCAAAAATCAGTCCCCAGTACCCAGGAGTGGGGCTTTCTAGGAAGCAGGGCAAGAATGCAGGCGTAGCGCAGCCATATCTGCTGTTGAATTTCTACCGTTTCTCCTTGGGGCGATTTACCAACCAAAGGCAAGATAAGGGTCTTCAAGGCTTCATTTTTTTTTTGTTTTTTTGTTTTTTTGTTTTTGATTTTGTACTGTTATAGACCTCATTCCCATGACCTTAAGGATTGGTTTGAGGTTCTACGTGTTCCTGGAGCAAGCATATGCCCTTGGGCTACGCTAGCATGTGACAGGACATATGGAGATGTTACTGGTGCCAGCTCTAGCAAATCGATGGACAATGGGAAGACAAGTGATACAAGTGATACAGCACCCAGTGCAGACCTTACTCCTGACTCTAAGCTCAGGGATCATTCCTAGTAGATGCGGCACAGGGGACCATATTGGTGCCAGAGATCACCTGGCTCCACCACATGCAAGGCAAGGTCCTTACCTGCTATATTATCTCTTTGACCCTGGAATGATATTTCTTTTGCTTTTGTTTTTTTAGTTTGTTTATTTGTTTGTTTGTTTTTGGAGGGAGGCCATGCTTGTGATGCTCAAGACTTACTCCTGGCTTTGTTCAGGGATCACTCGGCAGGAATTAGGGGAACCATTTGTGGTTCAGTGGATTGAACTCAGGTCAACTGTGTGCAAGGCGAGCTCCCTAGCTGCTGTACCGTCTGACACTACAATTCCCTCATCTCACTTCTTATAGCTGTGTGCGTTGGCCAGGACCCAACCCACTAACAAGTAAACACAGGAGGCAGACAGTGATAAGCCCCATGGTGACATCCGTGGTCCCCAAATGGTTCCTGCAGTGGCCTGGAATATGCCTGGAGCCCACTGCAGCGGGGGGCCGCTGAGCTGGCCCAGGTGGCCCCTCCCAACAGCAGCAGGGTCTGTGCAGACCACGTCCTAGCCCAAGTCGGAAAGTCCCAATCTCTGCTTTTTTATTGTTGCTTTGTGGCCACACCTGGAGCTGCTCAGGGGTTACTCCTGGCTCTGCACTCACGTGATACACCTGGCAATGTTCAAAGGGACCATATGGGAAGCCAGGGATCCAACTAAGGTCAGCTGTATGCAAGGCAAATGCCCTAACCGCCGAACTATCTCTCCAAGCCCCCAACCTCCCAATCTCTGCATTGTTAAGGAATAACATAGATGAGCCACTATAGGTATTTCTAGGACAGTTTCAGACTTCCAACATCACTTTCTATGTAACCAGGAAGAAAAATCAGCCAGGCCAAGGGCCCTCCCTAAACTTGCAGAAACCCTGCATTGAGCACAGGGCCTACTCGCACACAGCTGCGCTGTGGCCCCTTTTCCATGGTGACTGAGGCCTTCTTGGTTGACATTTCACAAGTTAAAAGGTTGTTTCCTGTGGGGGTATGGGCTAACCATTCCCTTATTCATGAACTGAAAGTGAGCAATGAATCAAATGGCTGGTGGGTGCAGGCTCCAGGGGTATCCTTCAAGCTTTGGAGTGAAATTCATAGAGAAGGAGACATCAGTCTCATAGCTGTGGAAGCGTACACAAACATATTCACAGATACACAGATGTGTACCAGTGAGGGCCGCCCACGTGTCCTTACTCCATCAGCACAAGGATATAGAAGAAGTAACTCAAGGCTTGAGCAGCGTGCAGTGGGTAGGACACTTGTGTTGCATGCAACCACCTGGGTTTGATCCCTAGCACCCCATAGGGTCCCCTAAATCCTGCTAGGAGTGATCCTCAACACAGAATCAGGAAGAAGTAAGGCCTGACTGCTGCTGGGTGTGGCCCAGAAACTTAATTAATTAATCAATCAATTAATTAAAAATCTCCAGATAGGCCCAGTACCCACATCTGGACATAAAACGTTCTGCAGGGAAGGATCCATGCTACAAGCAGTAGTCCGGACCCTCAGTCAGGGACAGAGATATTTAAGATGGCCCTGGGGCAACTTGGAGCACCAGAAAGCAAGTACTCAAAAACTAAATCAGTAGGGGTCTGAGCTATAGTCCAGAGGGGAGGGTGATTGCCTTGCACACAGTCAACCCGGGTTCGATCCCTGACTTCCCATATTGTCCCTTGAGCACCACCAGGAGTAATTCCTGAGTACAGAGTCAGGAGCAACCCCTGAGCATTGCCGGGTATGGCCCAAAAAGTCTAAGTAAATAAAGGAAATTCCTATTCGTGAGGGGTGTGAAAGGGACACAGACACAGAGTACAGTCCCCAGGGGCCACTGGAGCAACCAAGTAGAAGAGCCTGGGATTCTAACCCCAAGGATCACGATCACGATCTTCCAGTTGATCATCTATTTGCTAGAGCGGGCACCAGTAATATCTCCATATGTCCTGTCTCATGCCAGTAGAGCCAGGGGCATCGGCTTGCTACAAGAACATAAAGAGCCTCAAACCATTATATTAGGTCATGGGAATGACCTAATATAATTGTTACTGGAATTTGGCATATCAAATACAACACGAGAAGCTTGCCAGGCTTGCCGGAAGCGGGAGGCAAACTCTTTTAAACTCCTCCAAATAAAGCATTTATTGATGAACCACGTGCCGTGTGAGCCGGGCTGTGATGGGCTGGTCTGCTGGGTGGAGTTCTGACAAGAGGGGAAGTCCAAATGTGGGAAAGTGGCGGCGCCCATGGAGTCGGGGAGTGGTCTGGCTTGTTGGGAGGCTCTGCCGAGGTGGTGGGCCAGGGCTAGGAACCCAAGGAAAGGAAAGGAAATGCCCACGAGTCTCTGTTCACATAAAAGAGATCAATCTTCCTTTTTTTTTTTTTTTTTTGCATTTTTGGGTCACTCTTAGTGATGCTCAGGGCTTACTCCTGGCTCTGCACTCAGGAATGACTACTGGCGGTGCTCAGGGGACCCAATGGGATGCCATCTAAACAGATTCGCTCTTCCTCTATGTGGCAACCTCGAGGTCTCTTTGGTTCACAGGGACATTCACCTATTCCACCTCCACAGCCATAGAGGCACATAAAAAAAATAGGGGGGAGTTAGGTCATTGCCTTGCATTCAGGGGACCTCAGTTTGAACCCCCTGGTGCCACATATTGTCCCCTGGACTCTATCAGAAAAAGACCTGTCAGGGGGTGACTTACAAGCACAGAGTCAGGAACAGCCACTGAGCACCCTGGGGTATAGCCCCCTCCCAGCAAAAAAAAGTAAAATAAAATAATTAAATTATTTATTTAATTTTAAATAAACTACAAATAACAGAAGAGAAAATATTTGCCATGTAAGACAGAAAACACACAAGGTGTAATTAAATTTCATAATCAGTGAGGAAAAGATGAAAAATCCTCCAGCAGATATAAAAAGTTCATTCTTAGAAATATAAATAACTATGAAAGAAAAAAGCTTTATTTCAGGAGCCAGAGATGAGGCTCCGGGTAGCATTGCCTTGCATGTGAGCGGTGCTGGGTCAAATCCTAAGTGTGCACATGCGCTGCGCTCACACACACACACACACACACACAAAGCTTAATTTCACTAAGCACCACAGAACGCGCCTTACATTAAAGCATCAAAACGATTGCTTTCTTCCACTAGTTTAAAAGTCTGCAATAAGTAATCTTAGAAAACAAACCCAAAATTCAGGGCCAGGGAGATTGTGCTGGGAGGTAAGGTGCTTGCCTTGCACAAATCCAGGTTCGATCTCATCACTTCAGATGGTTCCCCAGGCATCACCAGGAGTGACCCCTGAGCACAGAGCCAGGAGTGACCCCTGAACACTGTGTGTGCTGGCTGTTGGACTCTCACCCATGTCTCCTCTGAACCAACATGACCCAGAGGCCGGTAGGGGGCGCTTCATCTGCAGAAGGCACTTACCCTTCTCATCAGGCTGATCCACACCACTCCCCAGGCAGTACCACGTCCAACCCCTTCCAAGGAAACTGCTGTCTTCAAGTCCATTCCTTGATCTCCATGGAAATGAGCTTTGCTTATCTCTGCCATCTAATCAGATTCGCTCTTCCTGTATGTGGCAACCTCTGGTTCACAGGAACTTTCTCCTATTCCACCTTCCACAGCCATCTAGGCTGCTCCTGTCCGTTAGCACTTATGAATACATGACTGTGAGCATCGTGTGTGGGGAGGGGGGTGTTTGGGGGAGGTTTAGGTGTGTGTGGTTGTGGGTGTGGGTGGTGGGTGATGGGTGTGGGTGTGGGTATGTGTGATACCTCGCAATGCTCAGGGCTTACTCCTAACTCTGCACTCAGGAATTACTCCTGGCGGTGCTCAGGGAACCATATGGGATGCCAGATATCGAACCCAGATCAGCCACATGAAACACAAATGCTCTCCCCCACTGTACTATTGCTCCAGTCCTGCTGTGAGTGTTTTTATAC
>JAJIBD010015499.1:0-41412 GCA_021461705.1 Cryptotis parvus | reverse complement strand
ATCGCTGTCAGAGTTAGCATGAGGGATTGGATGAGGGGTTCAAGCAGGGATGCCCAGGCAGCGTGACATCCCGGGCCAGGGGCTTGGCCTAAACGTGAACGCTGGGGCAGGCCCGAGAGAGAAGCTTCGTGCAAAGAGCCTCGATCAGAGGCAAAGGCCAGGGAAGAAGATGAGCCAACAGCGAAGGGAGTTGGCCAGGGAGGACGCTGACCGGGCCAGGCAGAGTCACAAGGGAATGTGGGATGAGCCACACTGGGCACTGTCCAAGCCTGACACTGTCTGACACTGGACACTGTCCCTGGACGCTGTCCAAGGGAGAAGCAGAGGCCGGAACTCGATCAGAGCTGCAAGAGTGAATGTCAAGGACAGTGAGGGAGAAAGTTTTCTATTCCTGCCCTGGGCTGGGAGATGCGGAGACCCAACACTCCCTCTTGCTGCCTCGTTACCTTCACCGCGCCCCCTAACAGAGAGAGAGAGAGAGAGAGAGAGAGAGAGAGAGAGAGAGAGAGAGAGAGAGAGAGAGAAGAGAGAGAGAGAGAGAGCACACAGCGGGCGCCTTGCCTTTCACACAGTCCACCGGGGTTCGACCCGTGGCCTCCCACAGGGTCCCCTGAGCACTGCCGGGAGCGATCCCGGATACAGAGCCAGGAGAAAGCAAGTCCTGAACATCGCTGGGTGTGGCCACCCCAAAGGACAAGCAGAAGTGCTCCAGATGTTAGCTGGCCACGAGAATGCCAGTGACCGAAGGCTCCATGTCCCAGCCTCCTTGCAGCTGGGCAGGGCACAACGGCAGAGTCGGGAGCAAACGGGGACATTCCCTGCGGAGGGAGGGTCTGGTCCTCGCCCACCGCTGGGCTGTAGCCGTTCCCGGAACCCACACTGACCTTCTCCATGCCCACCCCACACTGGCATCAGGGCAGAGCGGGCAAACCGTGCAGTTCTGGCTTGCCCACGTCTTCCTGGCGGGAGTGCCCTTCTTTGTTACTCAGGCTTCGGCTGTGCTCGCCAGTGGGTAAAAGGGACGGGGAGGGGGAGGGACGTCGGGGGGGGTCTTCAGGCCCGCGGTGGCTGGTTTTCTCCGGACTCAGAGAGGAATTGAAAACAGGAGGGACCTGCAGGGTGACCCAGAGAGAAGAGGTCAAGGGGGGTTCCCCCAAATCTGTAGACTGGCTGGGTGCTGGCGGTGCCTGAGTTTGCAAAGCCCGGGCGCGGAGCTGAAGCATCACGCTGCTACAGGCGGCACTTTGCTGGGCATCCCGGGACTGCCTCCTGCCCAAGCATAAGGGGGCAGGGCTGGACACTGCCCCCAGACTGAGTCCTCTCCCTGACCTTCCTCCAGGCACCCATTTCCCTCCTCATGCGCGCCGTGCGGGAATGTTTGTGAGTGTGTATGTGAATGTGTGTATGGTGAGTGTAAGTGTGAGTATGTGTGGGTGAATGTGTGAACGTCATGTGTGTGTGTATGTGAATGTGTGTGGAGTGCAAGTGTGAGCATGTGAGTGCATGTGTGGTTGAGTGAGTGTATGTGAATGTGTGTGTGCGTGCCTGAGTGTGTGTGTGTGTGTGTGTGTGTGTGTGTGTGTGAGTCAGCACACTGGCAACTGCATTTGAGCCAAAGTTACGGCTTGTTTTTGCAAAAATTTGCAGCGAAGAATGGTTTTTACATTCTTGGCTCGCTGCGGAGAAAAATGCACCCAAACCGACGATGTTTGTGAGCCTGGGCTGCAGAAGGTCCCAGCTCCGCAGTGGGGAGAGCCAGGGATTTCGCTCAGCACCTGGTGGGCTGAGCTGACCTTAGCCAAGGCCTTTCACTTCCTTATCTTCATATGTCCGAGCTGGATGATAAAGAGGGTCTAAAAGAGGAAAGGAGATAAACACTCGGAGACTGGC
Organism: Cryptotis parvus; assembly: GCA_021461705.1. NCBI lineage: Eukaryota > Metazoa > Chordata > Mammalia > Eulipotyphla > Soricidae > Cryptotis > Cryptotis parvus. The sequence continues at coordinate 39,522 of JAJIBD010015499.1, read as the reverse complement.
GGCACTCAGGCAGGGCGGCTGTGTGGTCTCACGGCGGACAGGCTCAAGTCTTCTACGAGAACTTCCTCCGTTCAGCAAGAACGAAAGTTATTTCCTGTTACCAGCCTAGACGGTTATTCTTGACTTTCAGATGAACGTAAAGAGCACTTGAGTGAAACCCACAGCCGGAGCTTTCATCAAGCACTTGGGCCCCGGGGCCCCTCAGTCTGGGGCCCAGCCTCGATGATGGGAGGCTGAACTGGGGCTTCTCCGCACTGGGCCCCAGTAACTAGTAATTTTAGCAATCTAGTAATTAGTAACCTTAGTAATCAGTAACCTTAGTAATTTTTCCCTAATTCCCCTATAAAACCCAGGCACAGCCTCCACACATTAGGATTGGGCGTGTCCCCGTGGCAGTGAGGCAGCTGGCCAGTTTCTGGGGGTGCACTCTCAGAAGTGACACCCTGATGCCCACCTCTGAGTTTGCTTTCTACGGGACGTTAGGGGGCAAACTGCCCCGTAGAGCAGGGGCCACGGCGCCCCGCAGAGTCCCGGACTGCCCCGTAAGTCGAACTGACATGGGTCAAAGCTTGTAAACTTCGTGAACCAGGAGAGGGAAGGATTCCTGCGTGGTACTGATTTTTGTAGCCTTCTGCTGTCTTTCCTGTTCATTATCGATTTGCTCGAGCGGGCACCAGTAACATCTCCATATGACCTGTCTCATGCAAGTAGAGCCCAAGGGCACCTGCTTGCTCCAGGAACATAAAGAGCCTCCAACCATTCCATCAGGTCATGGGAATGAGGTCTATAATTGTTACTGGTATTTGGCATATCACATACGACACGGGTAGCTTGCCAGGCTCTGCCGTGAGGGAAGCATACTCTTGTAGTCATCTCAAATTCCAGCATTTATGATAGGCTGGTCTGCTGGGTGGAGTTCTGACGGGGAAGTCTGGGATATGGAAAATGGAGGCCCTCATGGAGTGGCGGGTTGTCTGGCTTGTTGTGAGGCTCTGGGCCAGATTAAAAAAAGACTGCTGCAGGGGCCAGAGCGATAGCCCAGTGGTAGGGCGTTTGCCTTGCATGTGACTGGCCTGTGCCGGCCTGGGTTTGATCCCCGGCATCCCATATGGTCCCTCGAGCACCGCCAGGAGTGATTCCTGAGTGCAGAGCCAGGAAAAACCCGTTTTTCCAGAAGGAAAAATAGCCTTCTGCTATTTCTCCTAAAATAGTGTTGACGTTATAACTATTCATTCAATATTATTAATTTTTAATAATTTAATTATCAATAAAATCAATGTTTATTAATGATTCTATCAGTGATATCATTCCTACTAAATGATCTAACTACTGAGCCGCTGCTTCTCCTGAAACCCTGTTGGTTAGACCCTCGTGGGGAGCAGCCTGACTCAACAGATTTTTCTAAGAGATGTTCCAAGCGAGGTTACAAGAATGTTCCACTGTGCACAGACGCGCGAGTGATTTTCTGAAGGCAACGGATAATCCTTTGCATAAATCACAGGGAGAAAGCGCCGGAGAAGGAATTCTTTCCCCGAGCAAGGCCACTGCAGTCCGCTCTCCTCCCCTGCCCAAACCTGCCCGCCCCAGGGGAGCGTGGATCTCCGCCTCCCCCAAATGAAACCATCGTACAAACACGGCGGCCTGTCACCTGTTGGTGTGACAATTCCAAGACTTTTTCAAAGAGCTTACAGGATTAAAAAAATAAAAAAGGAAATGCACGTTTTCTAAATCTTACAGATTTCACAATTCCCGGGAGTTCAAAGATGAGACCATTTTGGGAAAATGTGCTGCTGTCTCTGGGCGGTTCTTTCTGGATTGAGTTTCTGGTGATTAAATTAAAACAAAATCAAAACAGTCTCATTGACTTGGGAGAGGAAAAACAAAGGGGGAGGCAGGAGTGATAGTGTGGCGGGAAGGTGCTTGCCTGGCACGTGGTCGGCCTGAGTTCGAGCCCCGGCATCCCATATAGTCCCGTGAGCCCCAGCGGAGTAATTCCCTAAGTACAGAGCCAGGAGTAACCCTTGAGCATCACTGGGTGTGCCCGTGAGGGAGCAGCAGAAGGAGGGAGCGAGAAGTGCGGAAGAGGTTTACAGCGTGGCCCGGTAGAGAGGCATGAGCAGGAGAGGAAGAACGCTGCAGAGGGTGGTCTGTGGGCTCTGCAAGGCCGGGCCCCTCTGTTCCCCGAGGGCACGGTGTGTCCAGGGGCAAGCGGGGAAACGGGAGGGAGTTTCGTCCTGAAATCTCTGCTCTCCGAAAGAAGCCGCTCTGAGACAGACAGGCAGACAGACAGGCAGACAGGCAGACAGGCAGGCAGGCAGACAGGCAGACAGGCAGACAGACAGACAGACAGACATGCAGACAGACATGCAGGCAGACAGACAGACAGACATGCGGCAGACAGACAGATAGACAGACAGATAGACAGACAGACAGACAGACGGTGGGGAAGGGAGGTCCCAGGACCACCCAGATGCCTCGCCCCCCCTCGGGCCGCTGAGAGCAGCTGGGGTACCCCAGTGCTGGCCTGCCACCCACTGGCAGGTGCGGTTTCCCTCCTGGGTGCTCCTGCGGAGAAGCTCCCCTCTGAAAATGGGCCTCCAAGCTGGGGGGGGGGCTGTTTGCTTCCTGGCTCCGGGGGTGGGGGTGGGAGGGACTGACGTGGCCTTGGAAAGGAAGTCAGAATTCTCCGTTCCTTAGGCCAAAGAAGGGCCGGTGTCAGCCGCCGGTGTGGCGTGAGCAGGAACAGCGTCAGCACCCGACCTCGGTCTTCGTCGCCAGCCAGGTGCAAAGACGAAAATACCCGCCCGGCCGCTCTTTGCACAAGGCTGACGAGCTTTGCTAAATCTGCCTCCACCTCTCTCCTGGTCCAGAGCTGTGACACTCTCACCTCCTGCCACCTCACCCTCTCCAATCTGGGCGGCTTGCAACACAATCCACGCCCAGGCTGTGGCTGACCGGCGGTGCCGCCAAGGGCACATCCGGCTCACGCTTCAGAACCATCTCCAGTAGCTGTTTAATTTTTTTAAATCCCCCACTTGACCGCGGGGCCCAGGGCTGCCCTGGTTCAGGACAAGGACGGGGGTGGGGTGGGGGGGAGAACAACTGGAGCCCGGCTGCAGGGATTTCAGGGGATCAGATGAGCAGATCACACCTGCCCTGGGTTTGGACTGGAAAGAGAACTTTCCTTTTTGCTTCTGTTTTAGGAGCTCCCTGTGCCCAGCTGCTCATGAGGTGCCCGGGAGACGTGGCGGGTTCTAGTCCTGGCCTGCCGCCCCAGCAGAGCCTCACAACAAGCCAGACGACCACCCCACTCCATGGGGGCCGCCATTTTCCACATCCGGACTTCCCTCTCGTCACAACTCCACTCAGCTGACCAGACTATCACAGCCCCACTTGCACGGCCTCTAGCAGCCACGCAGTTCATCAATAATTGCTTTATTTAGAGGTGACTACAAGAGTATGCCACCCGCACGGCAAGCCTGGCAAGCTGCTCGTGTCGTATTTGATATGCCAGATACCAGTAACATTTATATTAGGTCATTCCCGTGACCTAATATAATGGTTTGAGGCTCTTTATGTTCCTGGAGCAAGCGGATGCCTTTGGGTTCTCCTAGCATGAGACAGGACATATGGAGATGTTCCTGGTGCCCGCTCTAGCAAATAGATGATTAACGGGGTGATAGTGATAGTGATAGGCCAGGTTCAGTACAAAGCCCAGGGGCCAGCGCACTTCACAGCCTGTTGAGAATCTCTTATCCCTTACACCTCAGACCCAGTGCCACCTTCTCCTCTACGGTCTGCTCAGGAGCTGACCCTCCCGGGGCCAGGGGACACGGGCCCATTCTGACTGGGCAGTGCGCTGGGCACAGAGTCCTCAGCCTTCTGCGTACCCCCAGGGATGCCCCAAAGCCCCGTTATTCAAGCCGACGGCCCAGCAGCTGTGAGCAAATGTTTGAGGACTGAGGAGAGCAAGCTCAGAAGTGTACAGGGCATCCTGACTGGGGGCTGGGGGGGCTGCCAGCCTTTCTCTGCAGACACAGTGTTTGCCAGCAGTACGGAGCACGCCGACAGCCAGGTGTGGCCTCCACGGGCAGCAGTGCACGCAGGACAGATGGACTTGTCATTTATTTTTGTTCTTTAGGGGGGGACACACCTGGCTGTCTGTCGGGGTTTACTCCTGGCTCTGTGCTCAGGGATCACTGGTGGGGAGCTTGGGGGACTCAACCCCGGATCGTTGGCCACATGTAAGGCCGTTGCCTGAAGCCCGGCACTGCCTCTCGGGCCCTGGTTCTATTCACACGTATCTGACTACAGGAGAGCAGAGCTGAGGGCGCCCCTTTATAGGAATTTAGCTCCTCCCCCGTCTCCCCAAAACTATTAGCGGGAACTGAACGTCACTTCCCCAGAATGGCTTCCTCTGACCCCCTTCCACAGAGCGAGCCCCGTCCCTTCCCCGGGGTCTCCCTGCCTCCGTCTCTTCACGCAGAGCGCCTGGACCCTGTTCCTCTGCCAGACACAGGAGCGATTCCAAGTCCCCCGGACCCTGCCCAGAAGCGCATTCATCCCACACGCACTGAGGCCTTTCCAGCCGCGAGAAAAGAGCACGTGCCTCCCATGGGCTGGAGGTGGGGGGCTTCTCCCTGCACCCCACGGCTGCTCTGCATTGGCCAACAATGGTGAGGGAGGTCGCCCTCGCGCTAAGGTGAGGTGGAGGGGGTGGAAGCAACAGTGTGCCCCAAAGCGACACCAGCTCCTGGCTGTGCCCCTGGGCCGGCGAGCCCCAGTCCCAGCTTTCTCGGGATGAATCAGGCTGTGTGCTGAACGCTTAACTCCCAGGCACATTCAGGGGACCGCCAGCCTATTTCCAGTACTGCCGCCCTATTCTCCCTCCCCACCCCCAATCTCTTTCATTTGAGGACCACACCCAGCGATGCTCAGGGCTGACTCCTGGCTCTGCACTCAGGAATCACTCCTGGCGGTGCTCAGAGGACCGACGGGCGGCAGGGGATGGAACCTGGGTCAGCTGCATGCAAGGCAAAGGCCCCTTCCCTCTCTCTCTCTCTCTCTCTCTCTCTCTCTCTCTCTCTCTCACTCCCTTTCTCTCTCTGGACCCTGTATTTGCTTAAGAAATCTTTGACAATCTGTATGATCCTGGAAATATTCTCCAATATCCCGAACCCTCATTTAAAGCTGAGCTCTGTCCGTGGGTTGAGGCGGGACTCGTTGCTTTTATTTTTATTTTTCATACAAGCAATCAGCCGGTGCAGCTACACTCAAGAGCCCCTTTTTCACTCTTGCATAAATTGCATTTCTGTGAATGCTGTCTCTCTCCAGGCATGCACTTGGTTTCACTGACCTACCTTTCTCTTCCTAGACAAATTAATATCTTAATTACAATGACTTCCTTAATACAAGTCTCATTATCTGATGGCAGGAGTATTTCCAGCTTATATGGCGACGCTCGGATGGCGGCATTTCCAGACCAAATTGCTAAGTTCCACATAAACACAGAGGAGCTGCTTGGGATGGAGACGAAGTCGGGAAAAATCAATGAATGTATGCAGCATTGATTTTCTAGGAAACAAGGTATTTCATTTCCACTTATTTGGGTCTGACTGTTCTTTTAATATTGTCCTTTCCTTACTGTAGAAGAAACTGTTCATTAGTTTAGTTCAGGTATTTAATATTTGGGGTGGGGATGCTATTCACAAGGCATTGTTTAATTCGTTCTTAATTGTTTATTGCCGGTATGCAGCATAAAACGTATTTATTTGCAGTGCTGAGGACGGAAGCCAGAAACTCCTACACTCAAAGCAAGTGCCGCACTTCTGAGGCAGTCCCTAGATTTATTTTCTCAGGAAATCTCATTTAAGAATATTTGAACTTGTGGCCTTCAGCGCTGCTAATTCACTTATAAATCCTAATGATCTGTACATGGAAATACTCTCCTGGCTTACAGTCACGAGGTCTAGGAATGACAACTTTGTTAGATCTTTTTAAAAAAATATATTTTTTCTTTTTGCTTTTTTGGTCACACCTGGCAATGCTCAGGGGTTACTTCTGGCTTCGCACTTGAGAATTACTCCTGGCGGTGCTTGGGGGACCACATAGATGCTGGAGAGCGAACCCAGGTCGGCCGCAAGGCAAACACAATACCCAATATGCCATCGCTCCGGACCCCTGTTTTTTTTTTTTTTTTTAATTCTTGCATGTTTGTATGAACAATTTAAAGTCTGTCTGTGTGGATTTTAAGTTGTAACATACTGCAGTGGTTACAGCCAACATTCCAAAGTTCAGAGGAGTACTGGGGCGTGGCCTTGTCTTGCTCTCTGGGGAAGCTGTTAGCTGGTCATTAAGGATGTCTTTGGTGGTGGCTTAGGGCCCGCTGATCAGACTGGGAAGGTTCCCCCGTCACAGCTGGTCTGCTATGAGAATGAATTTTAAAACCATCGTTTCTGGTTAAATTTTACCTTTCACAGCTATTCATCTATTGAGATAATTATTTGGGTCTCCTCCATGGAACATCATGGCATTTTCTTCCTGAATGTTAAATAAAGCTAGAATTCCTAGATGAATTGGAAAAACTGGCCCGAGTCTATTTTAATATACTATGGTTTGCAGTTAGAGATTTTTTTTTTTTAAAAAACCCAGTGTTTATGAGAAAAAAATTACTTTTTTTTTCCTGGTTTATGGATGTTAAGAGCTTACTCCTGGTTCTGCACTCAGGAATCACTCCTGAATCTGCACTCAGGAATGGCTCCAGGGGCCAAATGGGATGTCGGGGATCAAACTTGGATCAGCCTCATGCAAGGCAGGCTCCCTCCCCACTGCCCTATACTCTGGCCCCTAATCGGAATACTTCTATTGACCTACTTTCCAGTTCACTAATTCTCTCCTCTGCTAAAGTTAGGAATGTCTAAATTGCTCGTCTAATGAGTCCTTTGTTTTCTTATTTTCGTCTCCTAAAAATGAAAATTCCGGAGTGAAATTCTCCACCCTGTCGTTTCCCTCCGATTTCTTCTCCAGATTTTCAGTCCCGTTCTACAACCTCTCACATAGCGGGGATGTTTATTTCCTGGGTACCATGCTGTGGCTCCTCACATACCCAGGAAGGTAACATATGACTCCCAATGAAATATTCAGTATTTAATTGGGAATCAAATATTTTGCAGTGAACTGAGGTCACCTGAGCTCTCACCGGGTCTCCTCCCACAGAGAATTTTCTTTCTCACACGCAGCTAAGACCCAGTGAGGCACCGGCGGCCTGGGCATGGCTGTCGCTGTTTGTGAGCTGAAGCGGCTCCACTTTAGCTCCTGCCTTTGCTCAGCACCCCTGCAGCTGGTCAGGTCTGACCTTTAACTCTTGTCTTCCCAGCTCTCGGAGACGACGGAAATCTCTCCTTAGCCTTTCGGCCTCTGGCTCTAAGCTGCTTTGGAATTATCCAGTGCCTCGAGGGAAAAATCTCTATAATGTCAGGTTTTCATTAATGCATTACCCTTTAAAATTTTTTTTTCTTTTTGGGTCACACCTGGTGACGCTCAGGGGTTTCTCCTGGCTCTGCACTCAGGAATTACTCTTGGTGGTGCTTGGGAGAGCATATGGGATGCCGGGATCGAACCCGGGCGGCACAGGCCGGCTGTGTGCAAGGCAAACACCCTACCCGCTGGGCTATCGCTCCGGCCCTTAAAAATTGTTTTTTAAAAAGTTAGTGTAATATTGGGCACACTTTTTTATCAAGTGCAGAGAGGAGTGACCGGTGTCTGTGCAGAGAGGAGTGACCAGTGTCTGTGCAGAGAGAGTGACCGTGTCTATGCAGAGAGGAGTGACCGGTGTCTGTGCAGACTGTGCTAAGCCTGGCTGCTCTCTACACAGAGCTGCCATCTTTATTATTATTATTAATTATTTTTGCTTTTTTGGGTCACCCCTTGCAGTGCTCAGGGGTTCCTCCTGGCTCTGCACTCAGGAATTACTCCTGGCGGTGCTTGGGGACATATGGATTGAACCTGGGTCACCGTGTGCAAGGCAAAAGCCCTCCCGCTGTGCTGTCACTCCTGCCCAAGTTGCCATCTTTTAAACGCTTTTTAAGATTCATTTTCTTAGCAAGGTTCAGGCATGCAATCTCGTTTTAGTAACTGGTCAGCACATCAGCCATCACACATCCAGACCCATCCAACACACAAATGTTAAGCATTTGATCTTTGGACCACACTCACCCATGATGCCCACCTCAGAATTCTGACAACTGCCAATTTTCTTTTGTTTGTTGCTGGTTTTTTAATTTTTTGGTGGGGGTAGGAAGTGTGTTCGTTCCATCAAGACCCTGAAAGAACAGTTTGAGGCTCTTCATGTTCCTGAAGCAAGCAGATGCAATTGGGCTACACTGGCAAGTGATAGGGTCCAATGGAAATGTTACTGGCGCCCGCTCGAGCAAATCGACGAATAACGGGATGTCAAGTGATCAAGTGATCAAGCGAAGGGAGTGGTGTTAAACGACCCCAGTGAAGCTTTACTCCGGGCTCTGTGCTCAGGATTACTTTTGCTGAGTCTGAAGGACCCTACCCCCAGGTGCCAGGGATCGAACCCGGTCTGCCACATGCAAAGCAAAAGCCCTCCCCTGCTGGACTCACGCCAGGTCACAACACAGATTTGTCTTTTGTGTTGCTATGACAATTCTCCAGTGCCTTCAGATGGATTAGTGGGGGGCGGAGTGATAGCACAGCAAGGGGAAGGTGTGTGCTTAGCACGTGGCCGACCCAGGTTCAATCCCTGGCTTGTCGCATGGTCCCTGAGCACCACCGGAGGTGACCCCTGAGAGCAGAGCCAGAGGTGCCGAGCGCTGCTGTGCATGACCCCAAAAAACAGAATAACCTAGTGGCCACGTGGGCTTCATGCTGTGACGTGTGCAGCATGAAGCTCCTTCTCTGTGTGTGTGTGTGTGTGTGTGTGTGTGCAGTAGGGCCGGGATCTGTGCCTGCGTGTGGTGGGACCCGGTCCCTCAGGGCCCCCTCACTGTCCTTCTCACCTCCCGGCCCCCGCCACCTCTCAGGCCTTCCGTGCCGCTTTCCTCTTGGCTGCTATCTGGGGCGAGTCTCCTTGTCGCCTCCAGTCTCGGGTTACCCAGGGAAGAGAACAGATGGGCTGCTATGGGGGAACGGGACAGATGGTTTGGCACCGATGCCCTCACGTGCAGGGTCCACGCGCGTGGCGCCATTCCCAGGACTCAGCTTCTTCCTGGGGGTCTTCTTGCCAAGTGCTTCATTATTTGTGAAACCCCCATTGTTAGGTGGTGCTGTGGAATGGGCGTGCAGGGGAGGCAGCAAGGTGCAGGCTGACACCGTGAGGGACCAGGGGAGGGGGAGAGATGAGAGAGAGAGCAGAGAGAGAGAGCGAGAGACAGAGAGAGGGAGAGAGACAGAGAGAGGGGAGAGAGACAGAGAGAGGGGGGAGAGACAGAGAGTGAGAGACAGAGAGAAGCAGAGAGAGGGAGAGGAGGAGAGAGAGAGACAGAGAGAGAGCAAGAAACAGAGAGAGAGGGAGAGAGAGAGACAGAGAGAGGGGGGAGAGAGAGGGAGGGGGAGAGAGAGAGGGAGAGACAGAGAGACAGAGAGAGGGGAGAGGAGGAGAGAGAGACAGAGAGAGCAAGAAACAGGGAGAGGGAGAGGGAGACAGAGGGTGAACTAGAGAGAGCGAGAGCGAGAGAGCAGGGAGAGACACAGTATCTCTCCAGGAGGCCTGGCAGCGACCCCCAAGAACCTTCTCATAGTGCCCACAGCCCCAGAAAGTGTCCGCCAAGACCTGCTCGGGGAGAAACGGCCCAGTGGCTTCTTAGTGCCAAGGGCCCTAAACCAGAAGAGCTCAGGAAGGACGAGGAGGGGCCAAGCTTGCCCCCTTCTCTCTGGCAGGACGTCCGAAGGGGTCTGGGCAAAGAGATGAAACTTCGGGACTCCACTGACGACCTCATGGTGCAAGACAAGAGAGTCAACTGCCGAGGGAAGGCAGGCGTGTCCTTCAGCTGGAGAGGGGACACGGAGATGCCCAGACAGTGGGCGGGGCTCTGGGGACAGTGCCAGTGGTGGACGTTCCTGGGTGGGCAGGAGGCTGCTTGGGGGGGAAGCCTTTCATGCTTCTGGCTCCATCTGCTCCTGGGGTGACCAGGGGGTGGGGTGGGGACCCAGTGGGAGGCGGTGCCCTCTGACAGGCGGGCAGGGGAGGGGCGCTTTCTGACCCTGTGGCCTTCTGGGCAGTTGGTTTCTGCGCGAAGCAGCCCTTAGCTCAGAGCGACGTGTTCTAATCCGTTCCGCAGGGCTTCCTGGGGGTGGTCGTGGAGGAGGGGGTGCAGAGCCCCGAAGGAAGGACGCGCCCCAGAGGACATGATCCAGGTCGATGTCAGTGACCAGTGGCCCAAGACTAAGCAGGAAGGGCCCTGTGTGACTGCGCATGAACAGGGTCACCACTGGGGGGCGCCATCATTAGATGATTAAGTAGGGCCACAAGCTACTACCACTACTACGGTTATTATTATTAGACTGGTCTTGGGGCCACTCCTGGCGGTGCTCAGGGGACCCTATGGCATGCCGGATGGAGCCCAGGTTGGCTGCATGCAAAGCAAACACACTCCCGCTCCAGCTCAGGGTCACCAGTAATTTTTGAGACATTCTTTGTACTCTAAGACGAAGGTGGCTGCAAGTGTCCCAAAGAGCACCCATGGTACCGAGAAGCCGCCCACCCTGGGCTATCAGCCGCCCGCCACCACCATCTACCCACCCATGCGGCTGACCAGACGTGTGCCCAGGGCTGCCTGTGGTGGGCCGGGCGCGGGCCCGGGGCTGTGGGGCGTGAATAATTGCCCTGAAACTTGATGAGAGATAAGATGTGGACCACGGCCAAGGCGGCAGTCCTGGGGCGGGGCTGGGTGGGTGGCGTGACTCCCCTGTGCGGCGTCTCTGCCCCCACTGGAGGCCAGCAGCCCACAGGGCCTGGGCAGTGCCTCCCGCCACGGGACTGGGGCGGGCCTGGGGGCTCATTAGCTCTGCGGGTGGAATCCCTGGTCTCCCTTGCATGGCAACCAGCTGGTTCACCCAGGAGCTGGGGAACTGGGGGAGTGGGGCCCTGGGGAGAATCTTCCCAGCAGGTGTGTTGACAATCACAACACACAGCGGCGAGACCACAGGAGCAGCGGCCGGACATGGGGCCCAGATGCGTAGGGCGAGTGTCCATACGGGAGCAACGCGCGCCTAACACGGGCCCCACAGCACAGGGCGTGAGCGCTGATTCTGAGGCACCTGCGGGCGCGTGCCGCGGCGCGGCAGTGGGCCTGAACACACGCCAAACACGCAGGACGCGGGCCTGACTCTGAGGCGTGGTGAGGGGCACCCACTCATGCTCCTTCGGCACCCTGCCCGGTCCGGTAACAGACCCGCGCATACGGCACGGAGAGACGGCTTCCCTAGCTAACCCAACACGGCTGCTCACATATATTCGAGGCAGATGTTTTCTTTTCTGTTTGTTTGCTTTGGGGTCATACCCGGCTGTGCTCAGGAGTCACTCCTGGTTCTGTGCTCAAGGGCTACTCCTAGCGGTGTTCGGGGGGACCCTATGGGATGCCAGGGATCAAACCTGGGTCAGCCACGTGCCGGGCGAGTGCACTTGTGAAGTGGTTGTAAAATGGGCTGTGCGTGCACAGATATCATGAGAGTGTGGAGAGAAAGTGGCCACCACCGCCTGGGAGAGCGGCCTCACGCCTGTCCACTCTGAGGGCGCCTCCTGGGAGGGAGGCTTGTGGGTGGAGCCACCTGCCCCGCGTGGGCACTTTCCTCAAGCAGTCTCTCTTGCGAAGATGCTCTGTGTGTGTCAGCAGGGGACACAGGTCCAGGGGCTCGCCCCTCCTGGGAATGAAGGGGAGTGGACAGTCTGGAGTTTCTGGCGACTGACAACTTCCCTCCTGCTCCGCTGCCGTGATCTCTCCTCCTGCCTCCAAGCGTCCGTATGAGATCACAGGAAGCACAGTAAAGCCTGGGCCATCCATAGCCATTGGCTGACTCCACCCTTTCCCCTGGGCATTTCTTCACCTGCAGTCTCCGGTGCGGGCGGGCCTAGCCTGGCGCTTGGGGGCACAGACTGGCTCCTGGGTCTGGCTCCAACTGTGTTACTGGGGCAGGAAGAGCACGTGCTCCCTGATGGGGGCTCACTAAGGGATCTTGTCCCCCTCTGCAAAGTCACGGTGAAGCTGGCGATGCGGCTCTCAGGATTCGCTGCAACACGTGGTAAAATTATCTTCAAAGGAGCCCTGGGCAGCCCGAGGGGCGCTGGCCTGAGCGAGTTGGGTTTCTACCTATTGTAATCTCATCCTTACAGGTTTAACCTCTTGCTCCCGTGAAACTGTATTTCTATCCGGGGTGGGGCGGGTGGGAGCGGCATCTATAAATAAAGAGCTTTTCTTAACGGAGGTTGGGAATATGGCGTGGGGCGTGAAACACCCCATGCTGTTCCCCACTTATCCAACCCCTCCACGGCTTTTGCCGTCTGTTGCAGCCGATTCTGCGAGACGCCTCATGCATTCTGCGCCCTTTTGAAGCCTCCTATTTCAGAGCTTCTGGTGGGTTCCTCGGTTCCACCTGGCAGAGGAATGTCACTTGCTCTCACCTGTAACAGCTGGCACCAGCCTGGCGTGGAGGGCGCCCCGTGAACTGACAGAACCTTCCTTCCTGGGGATCACGGGGCCCTTCGGGACACATAATCGGGGCAGTTGTGAAAAGCGGAGAGCACGGCCAGCCTCCCTCCCCTTGCGCATGTGGACCTCGGCTAGAAAGATCACCCGCAGCCACGTGTCTGGTTGAGGGTCAGGATCGCCACCAGGCAAACAGGATATTCTTCAGCCCTAAGACTTTCCCACTTGGCCAACTTTTCTGACTCCTGAGACCTGACCACGGCAGTCCTCCGCTGGAGGGCAGGGGAAGCTGCTTCCACATGAGGCAGTGGACCGACCGGACCACAGGGGCTGGGGAGTGTCACGACATGAGGCAGTGACCGGACCACAGGGCTGGGGAGTGTCACCACTGGCTTCACAAGTCTTTTCTAGACTCATATATTTTTCAGATATGTAATGTGGTATCACTAACGGTGGCCTCCGGGCCCGCGCCTAGAGTTCCCAGGGATCAATTCCGCCGGGCACCCTCCCCCCACTCTACCTATCCCTCCCAAGGACCTGCCTCAGAACCACCAGCTTCTCTCCCTGCCTCCATGAGCCAAAAGCTTCTAACCTCAAACCGGACGTGGGTGACATTCCAAGGGACCACCTCAACCACGCTGGCTTCACTCCTGTACGTTAACTTCATTAGGGTAATTTCCCGAGAATGTATTCCGTGCTAATCGCTTTGCTCTGGAACTAAATACTAGCTAAGGAGCAAAACAACCATCTGGTGCTTCCCTTAAACCAGAGGCTGCCGCCATGGCTCTTCTCTGTGGTGTGAATCGATTCCGCTCCCTGCTAGGTTTCCAAGTTTCTGGCAATTAGCAAGTTGGGGCTGCTGATACCGTCCTTAGTGGGGGGGGCACAGCGAGCTGCCCCGAACAGCAATCTAGGAGAGGCCGCCCCAAATCCTCCATTCTCTTGGGCCATGTGCCCCTTGGGGAGGGGCTGTGTCCTTGATGCGGGAAGAGGAAACCTCACCAGAAAGATTTTCTCTACAGCCACCAACCCCTGCTACCTCCTGTCCTTTACAAGAACACTCTTCAGCGGAAGCGAAGGCAGGAGAACCCTGTCCCTGGCCAGAACAGGGCACGGAGCCTTTACGTCACTATCCGCACGTGGCCACACATCAGGGCCTCCCTGGCCATTTCCATCTAGGGGTTGGGGTGGAGTCTTGGTGCTCCAGGGAGGATGTTCTAGAACCTTCTAGGGAAAGCAGGATGAGTGAGGGAGGATATTCTAGAACCATCTAGGGGAAGCAGGATGAGTGAGGGAGGATATTCTAGAACCATCTAGGGGAAGCAGGATGAATGACGGAGGATGTTCTAGAACCTTCTAGGGGAAGCAGGATGAATGAGGGAGGATGTTCTAGAACCTTCTAGGGGAAGCAGGATGAGTGAGGGAGGATATTCTAGAACCTTCTAGGGAAGCAGGATGAGTGAGGGAGGATGTTCTAGAACCTTCTAGGGAAGCACGATGAGTGAGGGAGGATGTTCTAGAACCTTCTAGGGGAAGCAGGATGAGTGAGGGAGGATATTCTAGAACCTTCTAGGGGAAGCAGGATGAGTGAGGGAAGATGTTCTAGAACCTTCTAGGGAAGCAGGATGAGTGAGGGAGGATATTCTAGAACCTTCTAGGGAAGCAGGATGAGTGAGGGAGGATGTTCTAGAACCTTCTAGGGGAAGCAGAATGAATGAGGGAGGATGTTCTAGAACCTTCTAGGGGAAGCAGGATGAGTGAGGGAGGATATTCTAGAACCTTCTAGGGAAGCAGGATGAGTGAGGGAGGGATGTTCTAGAACCTTCTAGGGGAAGCACGATGAGTGAGGGAGGATGTTCTAGAACCTTCTAGGGAAGCAGGATGAGTGAGGGAGGATATTCTAGAACCTTCTAGGGAAGCACGATGAGTGAGGGAAGATGTTCTAGAACCTTCTAGGGGAAGCAGGATGAGTGAGGGAGGATATTCTAGAACCTTCTAGGGAAGCAGGATGAGTGAGGGAGGATATTCTAGAACCTTCTAGGGAAGCAGGATGAGTGAGGGAGGATATTCTAGAACCTTCTAGGGGAAGCAGGATGAGTGAGGGAAGATGTTCTAGAACCTTCTAGAGGAAGCAGGATGATTGAGGGAGGATGTTCTAGAACCTTCTAGGGGAGGCAGGTTGAGCATCTTTGAGCCTCTCATCACAGTTTCCATCAGTCCACACACACCTGGTTTGGACGCTGAGCCCAGGCTTCTGGGAGCTCCTGCAAGCCCACCTGGAGCAGCTCAGACGCTATCCCCACCACCAGGCTCCCTGCAGCCTCCTGGTTCCCAGGAAAAACACCGCAGCCCCCGCTGCCCTCCCCTCCCCCACTCCAGGCAGTGGCATGACCAGGGCAGGCTCAGAAACGCGAAGCCTGTGGCACTCAGCGGCCCATGAACGGGCCACTTGTTCCCCGCCGGAGAGCTGAGCGCCACCTTGTCTGACCTCACTCAGGAATGTACCCAGTGGGCAGGTCCGGCTTCCTGCCACCCTGCGCCCGGGTCTGAGGGCGGCCAGAGGCCACGGCAGGCAGGACCATGCTGATGGCCGCTGTGAGGGGGAGGAGGGTCGGTACCGGCAGGAAGCGGTGGCTGGCGGTGGCCGAGACTCACAGCAACATGTCCCGGAGCCGTCACTCCGCCCCCGCCCCAGCCCACACAGGAAGCAGTGTGGCCTGTGGAGAAAGCTGTGTGCGTCTAGCAACACTCCACGCTGCCCTGCCTGGCCTGGAACGGGGTAGGCAGAGGAGTCAGAACAAGGACGCCGCTTGTCAGCCTCACGGTCACCTCCCAGGCTGCCACCACACGGCAACAGCACAACATTCATGGGGCCGGAGAGGCCACGACGGGTATAGGCACCCGGGTCCGTCTCTCCGCAGCCCGAGTGCCCTCTGGAGAGCTGCTCTGGGGGCGCCTCCAGCTCAGCAGGCTTCTGTTCTGGTTTGTTTTCGGCCAGACCTGGGGATGCTCAGGGCTTGCTCCTGGCCCTGTGCTCAGGACTCATTCCTGGAGGGGCTCAGAGGCCCCTGCGGAGACCGAACCCGCGCTGGCCCCTGATGTGGGCTCTCTGTGGGCTCCATCAAGCCTGGTGGCCTCTGCTGACCTTGGTTCTTCCTCTCCAGATGAGATTAACAACGCTCGGCTCACGCACTTCTTAGCGGACTCCAAGGGAGCCAATATCCGAGAAAGCTTTTTGCAAATTCTACCGCGCCCTCCAAATGCCAGCTTAATGCCATGACCTCCGGATGCATTTCCGAGTCCTCAGGAATCCCATCCCAAGCCGTGGCCAGACTCTGCTCGACGAGGTTACCCCCCTTCGCTCCCCCAGCAAGTGCGTCTCCCTGCACTGCGCACCCCCAGGTGCTCTCCCCCCCGACAAGGGACGGAAAACATCACTCACTCTTTCCACGGCAGAACAGGGCTGTGGGGGGACAGCTCTGTGTGCTGAGTCCTGACCCTTCAGGTATGAGGAGTGAGGGGTGTCGGGGTTAGGGTGGGGGCTCTTTGCTCAGAGCAGAAAGGCTGCGTGCTCCCTTCCTGGAGGCAGAGGGGGTTTGGGCTTTACTTTTGGGGCCTCTAAGCAGTGCTCAGGGGCCCAGGGGGCCATCCTCGGGCGCTGGGGGGTGGCCTGAAAAATCTGCAGCCCTAGGCCTTGACCCACCTCCCAGCCCCTGGTCCTCACTTTACGTCGGGTGAAGGTGTTGCGGGTGTTTCTGGAGATCAAAAGGTGACTCCAAGAGTATGCCGCCCACACGGCAGAGCCTGGCAAGCTACCCGTGTCGTATTTGACATGCCAAATACCAGTAACGATTATAGACCTCATTCCCATGACCTGATGGAATGGTTTGAGGCTCTTTATGTTCCTGGAGCAAGCAGGTGCCCTTGGGCAATACTAGCATGAGACAGGACATATGGAGATGTTACTGGGGCCCGCTCGAGCAAATCGATGATGAATGGGAAGACAGTGATACAGTGAAGGTGTTGCGGGTACTCCCCAGAAAGCAGGTGGCACTGGCGTGTGGGCGCCCAGAAACACGTCCCTACACTGGCAGCCTCTGCCCTCGGCTGTCCCGTGTGAGCAAGCACGCGCCAGGCTCAGGCCGAGATGCACCTGTGCAGGTTCACGCGATTCCTCCCCGTGGCCAGGGGAGAAACAGAGGCACAGGGTGGGGGCGGGGGGCATGTGGCCTCTGAACCTGACCTAGATTTGTTCGGAAAGAAAAAGCACACACACTGCCCTGGGGCCACCAGCCATAGCATGCAGAGCCTCACACGCGGCTGGGGAGGCTGGAACTCGGCTCTGGCCGGCCCAGCTGACTATGGGGGTCCCGAGGAGGGAAGACGGGTTTTGGGAGTGGGGCCCATCACCTCTGGGGGCCCAGAAGCAGCCGGATGAGACTTGCCCATCACACTAGCCACCATTTTTGCTGTCCGGACTCTGGGAAACTGCCTCACGACCAGATTAACAGAGCAAAACCAGTTTGAGCCCAGGTCGCGCGGCATTAAAATAGTGAAACAGTGATGTCTTTTAATGCACTGCATTCCACAAAGAGCAGGAAAGTTTGGCGGGAGGGAGAGCTAGAGAGGAGAGAAATGACATACAGAACCCACCAAGTAGTTGAGGTGTGGGAGGGGAGGGAGGTGGGGACATTGGTGATGGGAGATGGATTTGGGTGGAGGGATGGGTGTTGGAACACTATAGAACCAAAACTCTACATGAGCATCTTTCAATTGTATGTCTAAAATGGTGTAATAATATTTGGGGGTGAAATAATAAAATTAAAAAAAAAAAGAAAAGCACATACACAAAAAGAGGGGACGCGGAGCAATAGCACAGTGGGGAGGGCATTTGCCTTGCACGCAGCTGACCCGGTTCAACCCCCAGCATCCAACGTGGTCCCCAAGCCCCGCCAGGAGTATTTCCTTAGTGCAGAGCCAGGAGGAACCCCTGAGCATCGCCGGGTGTGACCCCAAAACAGAAAGAAAGGAAGGAAGAAGGAAGGAAAAGGCAGTTAAGGGAGGGAGGAAGGAGGAAGAGGAAGGAAGGAAAAGGCAGCTAAGAAGGAAGGAAGGGAGGAAGGAGGAAGGGAATGAAGGAAAAGGCAGTTAAGAAGGAAGGGAGGGAGGAAGGAGGAAGGGAAGGAAGGAAAAGGCAGCTAAGGGAGGGAGGAAGGAGGAAGAGGAAGGAAGGAAAAAGGCAGCTAAGAAAGAAGGAAGGAAGGGAAGGAAGGAAAAGGCAGCTAAGAAGGAAGGGAGGAAGGAAGGAGGAAGGGAAGGAAGGAAAAGGCAGTTAAGAAGGAAGGAAGGGAGGAAGGAGGAAGGGAAGGAAGGAAAAGGCAGTTAAGAAGGAAGGGAGGGAGGAAGGAGGAAGGGAAGGAAGGAAAAGGCAGCTAAGAAGGAAGGGAGGAGGAGGAAGGAGGAAGGAAGGAAGGCGAGAGCATCCTTCCCGGCACGTGGCCGGCTCCCACCACACCCCTTCTCTCCCCTTCATGGTTCTTGTTGCAGAAAGTGGGGCCATCCCGGCGCCTAACCAGAGATGCTGCTACACTGTGCGTGGGGACCCCACAGGGCAGGGCAGGGCCATCGGACTGACTGCCCCCAGCGTCCAACACCAGACCGACATCCCACATCCTCACAGGCTCAGGAGATCAAGCTAGTGGGTCAACCCGACACTGATGAAGGACACCACGAGGGGCACCTGCTGGCCTGGCCCTCGGCTGACCTGGGTTTGGCCCCCAGCCCCCACAGCGTCTCCTGAGCAGCACCGGAGTGATTCCTAAGTGCAGCGGCAGGTGTAAGGCCTGAGCACTGTGGGGTGTGGCCCCCAAACCAAAGTGAATAAACAAATAAGAGCTTAAAAAACATGGCGCTGAGCCTTGAGCCGAGCCTGAGCAGAGACATCCCCAGAGGGTCCCCACACTCGCTGCCTGTGAGTGGGGCGCCGTGGGGCGGGGGCGGGAAGGAGCTTTTCTGACGACGGCACACTCGGTCTCTCTCTGCGGTTGCTCCATTATTAATTTCCCTGAACCATTCACTGGTTCCCCGGTGACCACGGCCTGTGCTTCTTGGCTAAATCACTGCCTCAGTGAGGTAAGTGCCTTTGGAAACTCTGATGATTATTTAATGGGCAGGAAAATTACCCCGAATCTCAGTGCCACCTTCAAGCCTCCCCGCTGGGCCCTGGCTCTGTGCCCACCTGGCTCCTACATCAGTCTGGCCCTCCCGACCCAGGGCACTGCATGGAGGTCAACGCTGGGCTCAATCCATGTCCGTTGGCGCTCAGGGCTGGGGGCGAGGCCTCACCCTCGGGGTGCCCTGCCCTGCCTCGCCCCTGTCTGCTCTGCTGGGTGAGAGCGAGAACAGAGAGGCACGGGCCACCTTATTGGAGTAGAGTGAGGGGACACTCAAGAGCAGGCTCAGGGCACCCCGGCCTCTGGCCAGTTCACCCTCTGATCTGGCTGAATCCAAGAACCAGATATACGACGGGGAACCAGGAACCCGGCCGGGAGGAGGTTTCGGGACTGAATTCCAACAACTGTCCGAGCGATGAAGGCGCAGCACCCACTGCTTTTTTTTGGGGGGGGCACACATGGGAGTGCTCAGGGCTTACTCCAGGCTCAGTGCTCAGGGACCACTCCTGGCTGGCTTGGGAGGACCATGTCAGTGCCGGGGAATCAAACGCAGGTTGGCTGTGCGTAGGACAAGTGTCCTCCCTCTACTATACCTCTGACCCTACAGAGATTTTTGTTTGTTTGCTTTTGGGCCATCCCTGGCGGTGCTGGGGCGGGGGGACCAGATGGGGACACCAGGGAGCGAACCCGGGTTGACTGTGTACAAGACAAATGCCCTCCCCATTATACTATCTCTCTGGGCCTCGAGAGAGTTTTAAAAACACAAAATGCAGCCCTGCTTATTAGGGGATATAAATAGATCTTTCTCCTTATGATATATGTTTAAAGTGTTTGCTAGTCTGCCATGGGTTTGCTATCACTTAAATAAATGAAAATGTTACTTAAAAGGTGCCCAGCAGGAGCACTAGAGGAGAGCTGACTCGGGAGGTGGTGCTGGAATAGTATATGCCTAAAACCCAATGATCAGAAGCTTTATACATCAGTTATTTAATAAGAAATAAAATGAAAAAGATGCCCAGCATTGACATCTATATGGAAGAACAGCTACACGGACAACCGCTGTTGGAGGTTCCAGATAAATGCTAAGAATGTAAAGAAAGCTGAGCCCCAGCACCTAAGATTACTGCTTTGCTCTTCAGGGGTCTCTAGAAGAGAAAGAGCTTAGTGTCCGACCCCGCACTCACGTGACTATTAACTCACGTATGTCTTCGACACTGCAGGGGTGGCTGTGAGGGGAACAGGACAAAAGATCCAGAGGGAACTGTGACAACATGCATGTGTCTGGGGCTGGACATGCAGGACAGCAGGTAGGGCCTGGCACGCAGCTGACCCAGGTTTGGTCCCCGCACAGAGTCCCCTGAGCATGGCCAGGAGGAATTCCCCGGCATCACCGTGTGCCCCACCCCAACAAAACAACAAGATGAGGATTGGCGCTGCAGCACGTGTGGGTTTGGTCTTGGGGCGCCCCAGTGGCGGCCTCTCCCTGGGATTCTCGGCCCAGGGAACGAGTGGTTCTGGCTCGGGCCCTGCAATGCTGGGGATCCCCAGGGGAACACAGGGGGACCTCGAGGGCTGTACCCAGCAACACCTGTGCTTGGTGGTCGCATGGCACCAGGGACGGCACTGGGGCAGGTCACGTGCACAGCAGGTTGCCTCCATCCCACACCACCTGGGAACTTCCAGAGGGGGCCACTCGGCTTGGATCCTGGCCTGTGCCGTGTGCACTAAAGACGGAGCTGCTGACCGGTGTCTACCTGGTGGGTGCTTCCGAGATGCGGGAGTCAGGCGAGGCGGAGGGGAGGGTTGGGCACGTGCCTAACCAAGTTTGATCCTGACATCCTGGGTGATCCCTGAGCCCCATCAGGAGTGAGCCCTGATCACAGAGTCAGGAGTGAGCCCCTAGTACAGAGCCAGGAAGTCAGCCCTGAGCACAGAGTCAGGAGTGAGCCCTGAGCACAGAGCCAGGTGTGAGCCTTGAGCACAGAGCCAGGAGTGAGTCCTGAGCACAGAGCCAGGAGTGAGCCCCCAAGCACAGAGCCAGGAGTGAGCCCCGAGCACAGAGCCAGGAGTCAGCCCTGAGAACAGAGCCAAGAGTCAGCCCTGAGCACAGAGCCAGGAGTCAGCCCTGAGCACAGAGCCAGGAGTCAGCCCCGAGCACAGAGCCAGGAGTCAGCCCTGAGCACAGAGCCAGGAGTGAGCCCCCGAGCACAGAGCCAGGAGTCAGCCCTGAGCACAGAGCCAGGAGTCAGCCCTGAGCACAGAGCCAGGAGTGAGCCCTGAGCACAGAGCCAGGAGTGAGCTCTGTTCACTGCCGGATGTTGGTTAAAAACACGAAAACAAAACAGCAACCAGGAATGCAAGCATCAGTGCTGGCTCAAAGGCTGGCATCAAGAAAGCAACTCCGGAGAGATGAGCTTTGCTCAGCCACACTTACCCGTGCCCGGCCGCGGGCTGCGGTGCATGCCGGGTGCGCAGACATTAACAGCGGCACCAACCCGCATAACCAGAGTCATTAGCCTCTGGAATGTGCCGCTTCCAGCCGTGCACAGCGGAAACTGTCTACTTTTCAATTGCTTTCAGAGAAGGTAATTTGATTGAATTCTCCCCAACGCTCCCCGGGGGTCGAGAGGGCAGAGGATGATGCCAACCTCACGCAGCAGGAGGTGGGGTCCCAGGGAGTGGAGGAGAATGGCCCCACTGGGCGGGCGCCAGAGCCCCGGCTGAGCAAGAAGCACCCAGGCCGGATCCAGGCTGTGCTGATCCACACCCGGGCTGGTCCGCCACACCTGGCATCTGCATCCCCATTTCCCCTTCCCCAACCTCATTCTCCCCAGACAGTGGCATTTTGCCCATTTAAAATTCTGCCATGGGGGGCCAGAGAGATGGGACAGTGGGGAGGGCGTTTGCCTTGCATGCGAGCCACCCAGGTTTGATTCCCAGCATCCCACACGGTCCCCCAAACCCCGCCAAGAGTAATTCCTGAATAAAGAATCAGGAGTCAGCCCTGAGCACTGCCGGGGTGCCCCCACCCCCCAAATATCAGAAACTAAATTCTGATACAATCCAGTCTTGTTCTTGGAGAGAGACAGGCATATCACACCCCCAGCGCTAGGCTTCCCACAGTTAAACAGAAACACGGCAAATTTAATTTTTTCACAAAATAAAACCTCTGGGCCGTCTGGTAAGAAAGCAAAAGTATGTCAGCGATAAAAATGAGGTTAGGATGAAGACTGGCACAGACAATGATAGCGGCCACCGCAGAGCTGGGATCCTGTGCAGCGCTGGGTGTCCGAGGGGTCCACAGGGTCCAGAACGCACAGAACAAAGACCATCACAATCATGCGAGATTGGACACGCCGTGGGCAGAGGCCTTCCTCACTTGACTGGTTGGACGCGCGTGGGCAGAGGCCTTCTCACTTGGCCTGGTCTCTCCCCTTTGAAATTGCCTTTCTCGTATCACAAGTCACCGGTCAAAAGTGTTTAGGTTTTCCGGGGCCGGGCGGTTCGGCACACTCTGGTTCTGACTTGCTCACTCTGGTTTGTTTCCATGGGTTTACTCTGGGCTGTCTAAGAAGGGGGTTGAGGGTCTCCATCTGAAGAGGGAAGCCCCCTGCCCCTGGCATAAATATGAGTCTTTCTGTCCCCCCAGAAGCCCCCAACTGGGAGCGACGCCTCCACTGTCATCAGCAACTGCAGTCAAGGCCCTTCCTCCCTCTGCGTCATCCAACGCCCTTCCACCTGGACCGAGCTTCCTGCTCCTTGCACACGGGTTGGGGAGGCACTGCCGAGCAGGGAAGGACCCCAGGGCAGCTCTGGGCCCCCTCCTTAAGCCTGTCAAGGGCTCAGAGGTGCTCTCCCTTATTCATCATCACGTGCAATTTCTCAGCCTGCCTTTAGCAACAGACTCTTTTTCTGAGAAACCCACCCAGGAGACTTGCCCATTCTCCCACACCTTTTTCCTCTGTGTTCTTAGATTCACGAACTCCTACACACCCCTGCACTGGATACCCCACCAATTTTCCCCTTTAACTTCTCTCTCTCTACATGCTTCCTTGGCTCGTCTTTACCTAGAGCTGTAATACCCTGGATCACAGACTCACATATGCCCTTTCAGATTTTTCAGGCGATTCGCTACTAACATCGATTTCATATATTCAAAATATCCTTGCACCATCAGCGGGTCATTATAAGCCTTTCTTTTGGATACCAAGTCTTAGAAAATACAGTCTCCTATACTCATCAGAAATGTTCGGTCTATGCTTACACTACATCCCATCTTGAATTCAAGAAGGAGAATCACATTATGAAGCTGTACCAAGCACACACGAACGTTTGCCTAGGAACAGACTGGAGGCCGCTTGTAAAGTCCATGTAAGTGGCGCCACACGCCGAAGTTCCTCAACTCCGGGAGCTGGAGCATCGGGGACAGGACGGACATTACTCACACAAGCCCAGGGACATCGCTTGGTGACTTTTGTCTTCTAGCACGGCCAGCCCGGGTGAGCCTGGCACCCTGCACGACCCAATCTGGCGTCCATGAAGAGTGGAGAGAGGAGAGCGTGAAGGGAGCGACTGGCAGCTCCACTTCCAGGAAGACGCCGGGCGGGAAGGAGCTCTGAGCTTCTCCTTGGAGGGAGACTAAAAGGAAGAATTTTTTAAAAGGGAACTGAACAGTATTAAAGCTTCTTTCTTTCTTTCTTTTAATTAAATCACAGCTCAATACACAGTTACCGGGTTGTTCATGATTGGCGCTTCAGTCATACAATGTTCCAACACCCGACCCTTCACCAGTGCTCGCTTCCTCTCCAGATCCCCTGCCCCGCCACCTGCCTCTGTGGCAGGCTCTCTCTCTCTCTCTCTCTCTCTCTCTCCCCAGTCTCTCTCCCACTCTCTCTCCCAACTCTCTCCCAATCTCTCTCCCAATCTCTCTCTCCCAATCTCTCTCCCAATCTCTCTCCCAATCTCTCTCCCATCTCTCTCCCCAATCTCTCCCCAATCTCTCTCTCCCAATCTCTCTCCCAATCTCTCTCTCCCAATCTCTCTCCTAATCTCTCTCCCAATCTCTCTCCCAATCTCTCTCCCAATCTCTTTCTCTCCCAATCTCTCTTCCCAATCTCTCTCCCAATCTCTCTCCCAATCTCTCTCCCAATCTCTCTCTCCCAATCTCTCTCCCAATCTCTCTCCCAATCTCTCTCTCCCAATCTCTCTCCCAATCTCTCTCCCAATCTCTCTCCCAATCTCTCCCCCAATCTCTTTCTCTCCCAATCTCTCTCCCAATCTCTCTCTCCCAATCTCTCTCCCAATATCTCTCCCCCAATCTCTCTCCCCAATCTCTCCCCCAATCTCTCTCCCAATCTCTCTCCCAATCTCTCTCCCCCAATCTCTCCCAATCTCTCTCCCAATCTCTCTCCCAATCTCTCTCTCCCAATCTCTCTCCCAATCTCTCTCCCAATCTCTCTCCCAATCTCTCTCCCAATCTCTTTCTCTCCCAATCTCTCTCTCCCAATCTCTCTCTCCCAATCTCTCTCCCAATATCTCTCCCAATCTCTCTCTCCCAATCTCTCTCCCAATCTCTCTCCCAATCTCTCTCCCAATCTCTCCTCCAATCTCTCTCCCAATCTCTCCCCAATCTCTCTCCCAATCTCTCTCTCCAATCTCTCCCCCAATCTCTCTCCCAATCTCTCTCCCAATCTCTTTCTCTCCCAATCTCTCTCTCCCAATCTCTCTCTCCCATCTCTCCCAATCTCTCTCTCCCAATCTCTCTCTCCCAATCTCTCTCCCAATCTCTCTCTCCCCCAATCTCTCTCCCAATCTCTCTCCCGATCTCTCTCCCAATCTCTCTCCCCCCCAATCTCTCTCCCAATCTCTCTCTCTCTCTCTCTCTCTCTCTCTCTCTCTCTCTCTCTCTCGCAGTACTGTTTGCAATACAGCTGAGAGGTCATCATGCCTATCCCTTTCCCTTTCCCTCCTTTCAGCACTCAGTTCCGTCCAGAGGGACCATTTCCAACTATCACTGTCATAGTGGTCCCTTCTCGGTCCTAACTGCCCTCTGCCCCACACACACATTTGTGGCATGTCCATCCTCCTGGCCCCTGTTTTAAGAAGGAAAATCTTCGCGCGAGCCCACCCCATCTGTAAGGGCCTGGGTGAGGCTCAGGTCCACCCGGACCCCCTTAGAGTCCTCGAGAGTCCGGGCTCCTGACAGGAAAGGAGTCCCAGAAAAATGACAAGGAGTTTACAGTTTCCTTGGGGGGGAGCAGAGAGCGTTGGGCTTACAGAGGAAGAAGCTGACCCTCCATTTCCCGAACCTAAGGGCTCAGGATGGGGTGAAAATTCGGAAGCAGGAGGTGGAAGGCACAGCTGCCCACGCCCTGCCCTGCTATTGGGTGGGCAGGGACCCATCACCGAGACCTTACAGCCCCCGTTGCAGGCGCGGGACAGGGCAGGAGCCAGGCTGGAGGCACTATACGAAGGCTCCTTCCTGGTTTAGAGGGGCGCAGGGTCTGGTGGGCTGGCAGGAGCCCCTACATGGCCCCAGCACAGCCCACCCCAAGGAGGTCGGAGGCCTGGGTTAGGGCAGGCTGGGAGCCAGGGGCTTCCTCGCCAGCCAGAGAGTCTACAGCGACCGGGCAGCGGGGAGGGCATTTGCCTGGCACACAGCTGAGCGGATTCGACCCTCAGCATCCCACAGGGTCCCTTGAGCCCTGCCGGTGTGATCCCTGAGTGCGGAGTCAGCAGTAAGCCCTGAGCACCGCTGGGTGTGACCCTCAAACAAGCAAACACAGAGATTTCTAGAAACCCAAGAAGGGCACCGGGGAAGCGAAGAGACCAGCCTGGAGCCTGGCCCTGACCCCTCACGTGCGCCCAGGTGAAATGACACGGCTAGAAGTCAACAGAGTCTCTTCATGGAACTCAGCGAGACTCTGCGCCTTCCACCTTCTCGGCTGGCTGCAAAACCCTGCTCTGGGCGAGAGGGCGGTGCCGGACCCCCAGAGCGTCCTGCCACAGCCCCCGTGAGCCCTGACTGTGAAGGGACGAAGTCCGTCTCGGCACTGCCCAAGCTGAGGGAGGCCCAGCGGGAGCCCTGCAGGGACGGATGTGGTCACAGGGAGCACGGTCATCTCAGGGGTGTGGGTGTCCCGAAAGGCCGTCCTGGCACAGGTGAACGCAGGACGCCTGGCCCTTCCCAGGCAATGTTTCCCCGGACCCCTGAAGCCGGACACAAGGCTCACATCTTGTTCTCCACGGGGAGGGCGTGTTCGCTGATTCAAAGATGGGTGGGGGTGGAGATTAAAACACCCAAACCCTCAGAAACCCCAGGATCGGGGCTCGGAGCAGGCAGGCACCTGGTACCCCTCCGACCCCCCCCTCCCAGGAAGTCTTATCTGATTGTCTCCATGGCAACCGTGGTGGGATTAGGACCGGGATGGAGGTTTAGGGAGAGTGGCTGGAATTCAGTCCATCGTAGATGAGTGAGGATTATTTAACTAGAGGCTTGCGTTGCCTTGGCAACATGAATTTACAAACCAAGACAGGATTTTTGTAGCACAGGAATTATATTCTTAACACTGCCACCCCCCAGCCCCATCTTCTTTCCGGTGGGGGTTACCCTTCACAGACAATCTCAACTCCCTTCCCAAGCACCCCGCCCGCACACACATTCTATTTTAATTATTAATGCAAAAAGGAACAAACTAAGACCAACCAGTGGAAGGTGGCTTTTATACTGGAGCTTTCCTTATTTTGAAAACCAAATTTCCGTGGAGGCGGGGTGGAATCTGGGCTGAGAGGCAAGCTGAAGGGTTCCGAGGCGGCCAGGGGGTACGTCGGGGCCTTCCCTAGGGTTTCTCCCTGATCCCTGACCTCTGCCTGTGGGACAACCTATCCCAAGTGCCAGCCTCCAGCCGCAGACTCCGCCCTGCACACGCCCGCAACCCTCTCTCGCACGATACACGGTCCTCCGTAGTGGAGTGTGTGACACCCACACACGGAGGAGCTCCAGCCCCGAGAGCCGATAAACAGGGGCTCGCGTGTTCAGCAAACGCTCCTTTTAATAGCACAGGAGGGACTCTGCGTGCACGCGTGGGGATCGCTCCGACTGCCCAGACGGGGCGAGCGAGAGGGAGGCCGAAGTTCTGTAAAGGCACGGCACCTCTGGGCGTGACCCGTGCCAACTGCTCTAAAGGGGCTGGAAGCCGCTGTCGAGGTCTGTCTGTGCGCAGGGAGAGGCACCAGCGGCTCCTCCGGGTCTGCGGCTCAGGCGCAGTGGAGGACCGGTTGTGCATGAGAAGGATGGGGTGGGGGTCCTGGGACCAGCAGGTGTGGGAGAGCGAATGCAACTGGGCAACGGAAGGCGAGAGGGTAGGGAGGAGGGCGAGGGAGGGGCGGAAAGGAAAGGGAAAAGAGGAAAGCGGGAAAAGGAAGAAAATGGAAGAGGAAGACAGAGAAGGAAGAAAAAGAAAAGGAGAGAGGGAGGAAAAGAAAGGAAAGGGAGGGAGAGAAAGGGAGGGAGAGAAAGAGAAACAATGAGAAAAAAGGAGAAGGGAAGAATTAAAAGAACGGGAAAGAAAGAAGAGGAAGAGAAAGAAAAGGAAGGAAGGAAGGAAAAGGCAGGGAAGGTGAAGGCAGGGAGAGGAAGGCAGAGTGAACAGAGCACACGGCAATGTCTGCAGGGCTTGGAGAGAGTCAGAGCTTTGCCGGCATGGGGCTACTCCCGGAAGCCCAGACGCCTCTCGGCACACACCAGGGCTGTGCGGGAGCTCCACAGAGACACTGACCCCGCCATGCTCTCTGACCCCGCCATGCTCTCTGACCCCGCCATGCTCTCTGACCCCGCCATGCTCTCTGACCCCGCCATACTCTCCCTGACCCTGCCATACTCTCCTGACCCCGCCATACTCTCCCTGACCCCGCCATACTCTCCCTGACCCTGCCATACTCTCCCTGACCCCGCCATACTCACCCTGACCCCGCCATACTCACCCTGACCCCGCCATACTCTCCCTGACCCCGCCATACTCACCCTGACCCCGCCATACTCTCCCTGACCCCGCCATACTCTCCCTGACCCCGCCATACTCTCCCTGACCCCGCCATACCTCTCCTGACCCCGCCATACTCTCCCTGACCCCGCCATACTCTCTGACCCCGCCATACTCTCCCTGACCCCGCCATACTCTCCCTGACCCGCCATACTCTCCCTGACCCCGCCATACTCTCCCTGACCCCGCCATACTCTCCCTGACCCCGCCATACTCTCTGACCCCGCCATACTCTCCCTGACCCCGCCATACTCTCCCTGACCCCGCCATACTCTCCCTGACCCCGCTATACTCTCCTGACCCCGCCATACTCTCCTGACCCCGCCATACTCTCCCTGACCCCGCCATACTCTCCCTGACCCCACCATACTCTCTGACCCCGCCATACTCTCCCTGACCCCGCCATACTCTCCCTGACCCCGCCATACTCTCCCTGACCCCGCCATACTCTCCCTGACCCCGCCATACTCACCCTGACCCCGCCATACTCTCCCTGACCCCGCCATACTCTCCCTGACCCTGCCATACTCTCCTGACCCCGTCATACTCTCCCTGACCCTGCCATACTCACCCTGACCCCGCCATACTCTCCCTGACCCCGCCATACTCTCTGACCCGCCATACTCTCCCTGACCCCGCCATACTCTCCCTGACCCCGCCATACTCTCCCTGACCCCCGTCATACTCTCCCTGACCCTGCCATACTCACCCTGACCCCGCCATACTCACCCTGACCCCGCCATACTCTCCCTGACCCCGCCATACTCTCTGACCCCGCCATACTCTCTGACCCTGCCATACTCTCTGACCCTGCCATACTCTCTGACCCCGCCATACTCTCCCTGACCCCGCCATACTCACCCTGACCTCACCACACTCTCTCCGACCCCACCATATTCTCGCCACCCCCACCATACTCGAAGTCTGAATCTGTTTTTCGCCTCTCACCGACAACTGCCGGTGCTCGGGAGAGCCTGCGAGGCGTCTGAGCCCAGGCTGGCTGCGAGCAGAGCACGTGCCTTCCCTGTCGCACGGGGACTCTCACTCTCGAATTCCAGCGGGTCCTGATCTGCCTCCACGGCGGCTGTCGGCTCCTGCTGGGCCATCAGGCCCTCCGAAATGAACCTCCGCGTGGCCTTCCCTAGCACGTCTGATCTCCCAGTTCTGTCCCATCTGCCCCTCTCCAAGAACCTGGTAATGACTCAGCCGCAACAGACCAGACCCTAGCTGAGCATAATTATAAAGGCTTAATTTTTAATGGAGTAGTTTTAATTAAAAAGCTTACTTTTTAATTTAGAAGAATAATTATCAACTTATTTTTACACAGTAATTGAGTGGGGCTAGAGCAATAGTACAGTGGAGGGGCACCTGCCTTGCACGCGCTGACCTGGGTTGGATCCCCGCCATCCCATAGGCTCCCCCAGCACCTCCAGGAGTGATTCCTGAGTGCAGAGTCAGGAGTGACCCCGAGCATCGCTGGGTGTGACCCAAAAGGCATCAGATTGCATCCCACCAATGAGACTGCAGATGTGTCTTTATGCAAATGATAGGATGTGAGGAACCAATCAGGATTGGTATGCAAATAAGGGTTTATAGAGGACCAATCAGAATGGTCAGAGTGATAGAGCAGGGAGGGCGCTTGCTTGTACGAGCCAAGCCCAGTTCGATCCCGGTATCCCTTAGGGCGCCCCCCAACCCCAGTACCGCCAGGAGTAATTCCTGAGTGCAGAGCCAGGAGTAAGCCCTGAGCATCGCTGGGTGTGGCCATGAGGGGGACCCAAGCCCGAGGAGGGGCAGAAGGCTGCGGGCAGCAGGGAGAAACTACGTGAATCACATAACAGCAACGCAGGTGTGGCCAGGCTCGGCCCAGCTGAAGGCCAGTGAGATCAGCATCAGGAATGGCCGGAGTCCAGCCCGCCTCTCTCCCAGGCCAGGGCGCAGGGAGGGGTCTGAGACCCAGAGCGGCTGGGCACGGTCACTTCAGCTGAGAGGGACAGTCAGCCCGGGAGGGAGTTGGGAGAGGACACCCCGCCTCTTTTGGTGGGTGCACAGCGGACCCCTCTGGACTGGCAGAAACTGTCCATAGCAGAGCAAAGACCCCCGACAGCCAAAGCAGGGGGGGGGTAACAGCTCGCCAGGCGAGAGGCAGGGCCAGGGAGCGGCCTGAGGGGACACGCGTGTCCAGCTCCCGTGTGCTGGGGAAGGGACGCGCTATGGACCCGTTTCTTTAAGTCTGCAAACACCACACGTACCCGATTCTGCTCCGACTCTCCTGGATGAGAGTGACCGTGCTAACAGCCGCTTTGGGCACCGCTGTCCCCGCGTTCAACACTGAGCCTGAGCTGAAGCTCCCTCTGGTCTGCCTGGCTGCACGGCCCCACTCACGGCACCTTCAAAGACGATCCGGGGCCCTCGTCCGGGGTTGGTGTCACGGCTCTGGGCTCTGGTTTCTCCACGCGCCTCAAGCCTAAGTCCCTGTCAAAGGGACATTGCGTAGCAATACTCAGTTCTAGTCTGGCGTTACCATTTCCAACTATTGTCGGCAAACTGGTCCCTTCTCTGTCTTAACATCTCTCCTCCACTCGGCTGGTGGCAGGTTCCAACCACTGACAATTCCTCCTGACCCTGTTTTGCCGGGCCTTGGATATTCGTCTCATATATAAATTTTCCTCTTTTTAATATCCCACAAATGAATGCAATGCAAACTACAATGTGCAAAACGAGAGAGAGAGAGAGAGAGAGAGAGAGAGAGAGAGAGAGAGAAGTCTGCCATAGAGGCAGGCTAGGGACGGGGGAGAAAATCTGGGGACACTGGTGTTGGGAAGTGGGCACTGGTGGAGGGATGGGTGCTGGAGCACTGTATGATCGAAACCCAATCATGAACTGCTTTGTAATAGTCTGTTTCACGGTGATATAGTAAAATTAATTAAAAAGGACTATTTGCTTTCTGTGTCTCCAAAACAGCAAACACATTGGGGTGGTGTGTGTGTGTGTGTGTGTGTGTGTGTGTGTGTGTGTGTAATGGCTCTGAGAATGCTATTTGTTTGGCTTGGGGGGCCACACCCAGCAATGCTCAGGGCTAACTCTGCACTCAGGAATCACTCCTGAAGGGCTCAGGGGACATGTGGGTGCCGGCCAGAGAACGGGCGTATGTTAACGAATATGTACACACGAATGTATGATCCCAGAGATTCTGGGATCTCCTAGAACTTCTGATTGTTTGGGGAAGGGGCGCGGGGAGTGAACCATAGCTCTGGTTTTCTGAATACTGGCGCCCCCGCACTGCCGCGGAGGCCTGTAGAGCAGGCGCCCTGAAAGGGCGGAGGCCTGTAGAGCAGGCGCCCTGAGAGGGAACAAGGGACGCATCACAGCCTTCCCTTCCCACACAGGATGCATTAGGGATCGCTAAGAAGCTGTCCCTGGAATCTTCCTCCCCACACCTCCCGCTGGGGCACGTTCACCACTCACTCAAGTACTTTGGACGCAGCTTGTTTGTTGCCAAGACGTTACTTGTAAATATTTAATCAGTAAAAAACAACAACAACAAAAAGCACCTTCCTTAAGGCTCTCTAAGGCTACACACCCCAGACAGGACAGGAAATAAAGACTTTGCCTCTGTGTATCCTGGGCTGCTAGGGAAAACGCCCAGATCGCCTCCAAGCCAGGGAAGCAATTTTCTCCAGGAGAGACGCTGACTGTTTTGTGATAGGTAAATCTTTAAGCACTGTCCTTTGATTTCAGATTACTTCAATGCAATTTATTTTCACCTACTGAAAATGTAATAGATGTTCATTACAGGAGAAAAAGAGGGTAAAATATCTACCCAAAGGCAGCTTTTGTGGGCTGCGGAACTGTGTTAAATAAGGTTTTTGGTGCGTTGGTAGCGGATTGCTAATTTCCTTTTCACCATATATCTTGACGCGTGCCCCCGCCGAGACCTGAAGACGCTATTTTAGACCCGGAGAGGAAACGTCACTTCAGCAGGCAGCAGAAACAGCCTCACCCATCTGCTAATGAATATGATCAAGACGGAGCGAGCAGGCGGAGCTCTCGGTGAGTGAGCGGACGTCGGGACCATGACAGCGGGACCCTGGGGGGCCGTGGTGGGGCCTGAGGCGTCCCGCATTCATAACTGGGTTACACCGCACTTGCTTATTCTTGGGTGTTGGGGGCACACCGGGTAATGCTGGCTCTGCACTCAGGAGGTCACTCCTGGTGGGGCTTAGGAGGGCAGCCTATGGGATGCTGGGATTGAACCAGGGTAGGTCGCATGGGAGGCAAATGCCCCACACTCCGGCACATTCTCTGCCTTCTGGCTGGCACTGCGGCCTCTGAGCTCGTGGCCAACCATCACCTGTGCTAATGCAGTGGGACCTCACGTCCTGGGCAGCCCCTCGGAAAGAGCCTGCAGTAGCCTCTGCTGGTTGGGATCCCCAGAGAACATGCTAGAAAAATCCCTTAAGGGGCTTCAAGGGCCAGGCCAGCAGCATTCAGGGGCCACCAGTGAGACACTGTGACGTGCTGGAGGCAGGTGTGGAGGCCCCAGACACCTGAGACACACCCAAGGCCCCAGGCCCCACCTCTCCCGTCCCAACCACTCCCTGACACGCTTCCCAGGCCAAGTTCTGCAACCAGGGGCCCTTCATATTTCATCTCCAAAAACAAACAGAAACATGTTATTGGGGCCATAGTCGAGGGTTAGTGGCACAGGCCTGTGCGTCTGGTCCCAGCCTCTGACTTCAGGTTCTTCAGGGATCTCTGAGCAGAGCCAGGAGCAAGCCAAGAGCAAGCCGGGTGTGGCCCCAAATATTCCAAGTCCCTGTTTTATCCCAACCTCACGCTAAAAGTAGGACATGCCGTCTCCTTAGCACGGCCCTCAAGCTCTGCAAATATCCCGCCACGGCCTCTCCCTTGCTGTTGACGGTTTCTCGGTACTAACGTCTCATCTCCCATGTTTCTTTGGCCTTTGTGTTTCCTCTGCAGTCCCCTCCCATGGCTGATATTTGGGGTGACCTGAACACGGAACGTTTGTTGACTGTTCTTGCTGCCTGTAGCCACTTATCTCGCAGTAAACAATTCTGATTCCAATAGCAACGCTGAGTACACAATTATGCAGCGGCCAGAGAGAAGGAAAAACAGAGCAGAGACAAAGCCAACCGCTCTGGCCACCTTCAGACAAAGCCGGGCTGCCAGGGTTGGAACGTGTTTGCTGGGCAGACGGAAAGGCCCCCGCCTGCGAGCCATGGACAGATCTCAAGACACACACACACACACACACACACACACACACACACACACACGCGAGTGTCTGGGACCAGACAGGCACCGTCGGCAAGTATAGAGACAGAGCACTGTGGGGTGTGACCCCTAATATTTAAAGTCTCACTTTGGTCCCCTACCTCGAGGCAGAGCAATGGTGGGCAGCGGAGCCGGCCATAGTGATGGCACAGCTGTGCCAGCACCCGGCTGCCGCCCCACTTCCACAGACACAGTGGCTATCACTGGTCAACGCAGCGGCAGGGACACAGGCGGAGCCTCATTTTCAGACTCAAAGGTGAGGCCTGAGCGCACAGGGCTGGGCCGCATCTGTTCATCTGCCCATCAGGAATTTGATTCAGTTTCCAGGGGCGAATTCCGGCAGGGCAAAACCCAGACCTGGCATTCGCGACAAGGGGGAGACCAGCCCTTACGGGCCCTTCCACCTGTTCAGCGTCAGAACACAGCAGCTGTGCTAGAGCAGGGCTTCAACTCCAGGCTGTTCTTCAAAGGAAAACCTCCAACTCCTTAAGCTTTACTCATACAGTGGGTGGGCAGCGAGCCCGGTGGTAGCGGGCACGTGTCTGAAAACCTTGTTCAGCCCAGCTCTGCGGCCTCCACTCGAGCCATGCCAGGTATGGCTCGTGGTGCCCTGAGCCCTGCTGGGTGGGGATCAGGTGGTCATTGGCCCCACAGGCCTGCATCTGGCCAGTCGGCTGAATATCACTGGGAACAGCCCCCAAAGCCTCCTGAGCACTGCTTGGTAGGGCGACACCCCCTGCCCAGAAAAGCTCCACCCAGACGGATTCCTCTTCAGTCTGGGGTGCCACTGGGTCACTATCAACCGTCCATCTGTGCTGGTCTGCCTTCCTGGGCTCTCTAGACTGGAGTCGGTGGAGTCGGGGTAGGACAAATGCCAGTCCCTAAAAAGATAAAGGTGACCTCAAGTCAAAGAACCTATCATGCATCCAAATAAATGACCCATTGCAACGGCTTGTGATGTGATTTATTTCCAGTGCGTCCCCAGTTCCCGTCCGTCTACTATAGAAATCCCAGTGACAGGCACAGAGCATGGTGCTTTGCTACCTAAACATCTAAGTGATTCGTTAGACAGGGAGGGACCGAGTTGAGGCGGAAGAAGAGCCATTTGGAAGACTTGGAGGTTATCGCTTGAGGAGTTCAACATAGGCGGCAGGCTTAATCGTTGGAAGTTTACGTTTTAAAAGCGTCCATTTGGTGAGTCTGCGTGTTCAGGCAGCTTCACCTCTGGAAGTTTTCTTGGTAAAGAATGTGAAGATACTAGAGGAGAGAACCAGCAACGGAAAATCCTTTGTTTTTCCTCAAAGTTGGTGCATGCAGTGAAAGTATATAAGACACATATAAGAGCAGTGCGTTTGCCTTGCACGTAGCCAACGCCTTGGGTTCCATCCCCGGCATCCCATATGGACCCTGAGCACTGCCAGGAGTAATTCCTGAGGGGCAGAGCCAGGAGGAGCCCTGAGCACCGCTGGGTGTGATCCTCAACTGTCTGCGTCCCCCACCCCCCAAAAAAAAAGTTATTTTGGAGCTGGAGAGATAGGGGCAGCCGGGAGGACACTTTCCCTGCGGCTGACCCGGCTTCAGCCCCGAACAGCCCACATGGTCTGGGCACTGCCGGAGTGACAACTGAGTGCATCGCCAGGTGTGGCCCCAACAAAACAACAATAAAACAGATGCATACACCAGCCATAGCGACTGACCAGACACGCAGCATGACACATCCTAAACGTGTTAGGGCGGGGGGGCCAGGAGAGGGAACGCAGGACTTACAAGATCAGGGAAGCTAGAGGAGGGGCCACAGAGGGGGGAGGAATGGCGACCTGCTGCAGTGGGAGCGTGCAGGACGGCTCCATGGTGGCG
Organism: Cryptotis parvus; assembly: GCA_021461705.1. Lineage (NCBI taxonomy): Eukaryota > Metazoa > Chordata > Mammalia > Eulipotyphla > Soricidae > Cryptotis > Cryptotis parvus. Next base: position 4,485 of record JAJIBD010015499.1, on the reverse strand, counting down.
TTGGCCACGGGAGTGTGTGGGGTGTGTGGGGTGGAGGGCAGCTAGGACAGAGAAGGGACAGTGTGACAGCGATAGTTGGCAATGGACAGGAGCTGAGTGCTGAAAGCAGGTAAAGGGATACACACGACAACTTTACGGTACATGTCCTGCAAACTATAAGGCCCAAAAGGAGAGAGAGAGAGAGAGAGAGAGAGAGAGAGAGAGAGAGAGAGAGAGAGGAGTCTGCCATAGAGGCTTGGGGGGCAGGAGGGAAACGGGGACACTGGTGGTGGGAAACGTGCACTGGTGAAGGGATGGGTGTTGGAACATCGTGTGTATGAAACACAATCATGAATAACCTTGTAATCGTGTGTTGCGCTGTGATTCAATTAAAAAATAAAGGAATAAATAAATTCCCATTATAAAACCAAAAGTGGAGCAGTGTCAGAGACAAACACTAGAAGCAAATGAGGAGCCGCAAAAGCTGGGGAGCAGCTGGGCAGACTCTTACTGAGGACCCCTTCTGGGGGAGGGGTCTTCAAAGGAAGACCCCTTTGAAAGGAAGCGGGTGAGACAGTAAAGGAGATCCCGTCAGACGCCCCCAGAACTCCCGTTCACCTGGGCAGAGGGGCCGGCCCCGCCGTCCATCCAGACCCCGAGGTCCGTTCACAGGAAGCAGCAGGGAGCGGGCAGGGCTGTCCCTCACACAGCTCCCTGCCCCCGGACCCACGGCCTCCTCATTCATAAACCTCGCCAACTTGCAGCCACCGTCCATAGGCAGTCTCGGGGACGCAGGTATTCCTCATCTGTCTCAGATTTTGGCAGGAACGAAGGCAGGTACAAGCCCGAAGCAGCCATTTTTAGTTTCTTTCTTGTGGAGACAAGACATCTGATGATCAGATGGCCGAGAGAGAGAGAGAGAGAGAGAGAGAGAGAGAGAGAGAGAGAGAGAGAGACAGAGAGAGAGAGAGAGAGACAGAGAGAGACAGAGGAGAGAGACAGAGAGACAGAGAGATTCAGAGACAGAGAGACAGAGAGAACAGAGCCACAGAGAGACAGAGAGAGAGAGAGACAGAGAGACAGAGACACAGAGACAGATACAGAGAGACAGAGACAGAGAGACAGAGACAGAGAGACAGAAAGAGCGCGTCAACAGCTTTCTTCTTCAACCTGGCTGTGAAGCTAAGTTTCCAAGTCCCCTGAGCCACGCGGCAGACCACCTCCCCAACAGACCCCGAGTCCCCTCCCAGGTCGCCTACACCCAGGACAGTGAGCTGTTGGGGGCCATTCCAGGCCATCCGTGAATGGGCTTCCGGTGGCCAGGCTCGGTTCCGGGCCCAGAGTTTCGGCTGAGCTGCCTCAGCCCTGTAATCAACTGACATCATCAGTCAGCCTCTTCCAGCCACGGTGATTCCAGCTCTGCCCAGCCGGTGCTGGGGCCCAGTGGCTCTCAAAGATCGGGCACAGGGAAATGCTCCGGGAGCAAATTAAAGGGGAGACGGGCAAAGCTGGTAATTATCTCCGCACCAGCGTTCACTGCCAAGCCCCTGGCAACCCGCAGAGGAAGTCCTGGAAATGACTGGGGGCGTGTGGGTGCACAGCCCCAGGGAGAGCGGCCTCGGCAGGTGGGGGTCAGGCGGCCACCAGGGAGCTCAAGGCGATGCCAAGTGGAAGTCCCGGCCCCCGCTTTTCCTCTCTATGAAGCTCCTAAATAACGGCCGGGCTGGTGTCCTGAGCGCAGGGTCGGCCACTCGGCTGGGCTGGTCTCCTGGATGGAGCGACGGCCACTCGGCCAGGCTGGTCTCCTGGGCGGAGCGACGGCCACGTGCTGGCTTTGCCGCTGGAACAACCGGTTCCTGCAGCAGCGGCTTCTGCCATGCTGGAGATGTTGCGTGTCCTCTGGGGGCCGTGGAGCAGCTCGGGGCTGACATGCCTGTTCTCATTCAAGGGCGCGCCAAGGGTGGGCTAAGGATGTAGGATGGGAAGGCTCCACGTGCAAACATTTGCGGGAGGGGCAGTTACGGGGGGGCAGCGTGGGCCCAACAGAACCAAATCTCCAAGTGTAAAATGAGCACTGAGACCAGAAACCGGAGCTAGACAGGCACCCGCTTGCGGCTTACACCCGACCCCGTGGCTTTCTGTGCCTTCCGGGCAGGGGTTGTGGGTGTGGTCCGAGTTGGGCTCCAGCCTGCTTGGGTCCAGACACCCAGTCCACAGCTGACCCTGACCCTTGGAGGAGCCCCGGGGACCCAGAGCCACAGACACCTCGCTGCCCCCTGGTGGAGGTGCCGCCTCCTCTGCAAGCCGGGTCTTGAGGCTTGCCCGGGAAGCTCCCTGCCCCTCGCACTCTGGAGGCCACTCACTTCCCCCTGCACCTCGCATCATTTCACCCGATGCAGACCTTGAATGTGCGGAGGAGTTAATGGGGTGGGCGGGGGGCAGTGTCGTTATTCTTCTCTCTCACTTCTTTCTTGTGGACAGAGGGTCAGGCTTAGTAGCGAGCTACGAGGAGCCAGAAAAGCCACGAAAGTCGACGTGGCTCAAGCCAAAGGCACAGGGGTTGGTGCTGCTTAACGTGGTGATTCTGGCAACTTAACGGCGATCCGGCGACTTTCAACGGCGGGATTCGTGGAATAGGAGAAAATCTCCCAGGGAACAAGAACCAAGTGAGTGCTTGGCTTCCCTGCGTCTGTTAAAAACACCTCTTCTGCTGAGTCTTTTGACTCTGGGACTTCTGAATCCAATAACATTTGAAAACTTTTGGCGGAGTGCTGTATTGCACGGGCCTTTGAAAGCCAGTAATTTCAGAGTGACCGGGAAGGAGAGTTGGGCGCAGCCCTGTACCTATGGTCTCCTATCTCTGCCTGTTGATGAAGGCAGGGACCCAACTCCCTTCCTCTCTTGCTATTCGTTCTTGGTATTCTGTGAACTGCTCACGCGGAACTCTGTGCCTGCGAAGCCCCTTTGCAATTGATCATAAATCTCTTCCAGGAACACTGGCTTTCTCGGGAACCCTTTGCTGCGAAAGCAGTGATGTGGATTTTAGGAAACAGAGACAGTCCATCGTTCTAGCACAACTTTTGCTCGCATCTGCCTTCCTCGCCTCGTCTCCCTAAATAATCGTTACAGCAAAGAGCTGAACAGAAGGTTTCATGTTTTTAGGTGGGCAGGAGGCAGGGAGAAAGGATCCTTTCCTAGGCGAAAAGTAACTTCCCTGCTTTGCTCGATGCACGCTGATGTGTTTTAACGTTAACATGGGGCTCATGTTTCCAGGTTTGGGTGTCACCAGAAGGCTGGGACAAACACTCCTGTGGAGTGAAATCTTTCATCTGGAACTCCTAGGATCCGGGCACAGAATCCAGCAAGCAGCGGAATGAATAAATATTCTAGCGGGTTTTTCATGAAAGTCGCTTTTGTTTCGTTCTGATGAATTATTTCCTTAGGATGGAAGGGAAAGAGAAAGACAGATTCCTGGGCCCAAGGGCTGACGTGCGCGTTCCTATCTCGGTCTTCAAAGCGTTCATGGTGGCTGTTTCAGATTTCTGCCCTGGCCGCTGAAACGCCTCTGATCTGTGCTCTGCGCCCGGGAACGGCCAACGTGCCTTGTCGTGCGGCTGCTCTGCTCACGGCTCCTCCTCTGGACCACGGCAGCAGTTTTCTGATTCTCCGGAATTACAGAATTGCCCGGCGTAGGAACAGGCACAGCAGGTGTTTGAAAAACTGAATTTCAGTCTTTCTCCAGGTGCCCCCTGAACCTCACACTGCTTCAGGCTGGACCCAGAGGCCTTTGGACAGGGTCTCTGTTCTTTGCTTGGGAAGGGCGACATACCGGGTCAATTCCTCCCCCGTCCCAGAGACATTGTATTTTGATCATGGATTTTTTTTTTTTTGCGGTGCTCAGGATTTACTCCTGGCTCTACACTCGGGAATTACTCCTGGCGGTGCTCGGGGACCATATGGGATGCCGGGATGGAACCAGGGTCAGCTGCGTGCAAGGCAAGCGCCCTACCTGCAGTGCTATCGCTCTGGCCTCAAGTAGGAATTTTTTCAGTGCCTGTGTGCTCCAGTGTTCATCCGGAAGACCCGGCGGGTAACAGAGCCTCTGCTGGAAACATTATTTACCCTGGAAAAAGTGGATTTCTTTTGGCAAATGCTTACCTATGAGAGCCAGGCTTGAAGTCTGGGATTGCCAGAAATGTGTGTTCATGGTGGGAATGAGAAACCTTCAAGGAATGAAGGAAGTCACACAAATGCAGGGAGATGCCACACACAAGAGCTTCACACTTTCCTTTCTGATTTCACGTCTCTTTTGGGGTTAGCATATAGTTCTCGCACGACTGAAGGCGCACCGTACACAAAGCTCAGAGTTGAGCTTTCCTCTACCATAAGTTACTGATATTACATATTCACACCGAGAGGCGGGTGAGACCCACCTCTGGACCGCGCCTGACTGCTCAGGGCTCTCTCCTGGCTCTGTGCTCAGGGAGTACTCTTAGCTCTGTGCTC
>JAJIBD010015498.1:0-12418 GCA_021461705.1 Cryptotis parvus | reverse complement strand
CAGGAATTTGAAACATGAATGATAGTAAGGGAATAGAAATTCAAAACTCACTAATGATACCAAGGAAACAATAAAATGTAAACAATGAAAACAATGGAGTCAAACCTTACAAAGAATTCAGAGTGGTTATTTGAGGGATCAGCTTAAAAATATCAAGGTATAGTTTAAAATTCACCTTAATCACCCTGTCATAATTATTCTATTATCTTCTGCAGGTTGCCAAACTTTCTCCGTGGCTTTGCAAGAGTGATGTAAATAATTAAGAACAGGAAAGTAGAGAAAACTACAGAATCTCCCACTAGACACTCTTAGAAGACATGCCATCTTGTAGAAAAATATCTGCATCAGACCAAGATGGAGTAGAGTCTTCTACAGCCCAAATCAGCGTCAGTGTGCATGAAAAGGTAATATCATTTGGAAATGCTCTACAAAGGTGACCCTTGAAACGCTGAAGAGACAAGAACATAGCATACCACTTAAGTTTGAATGTCACATCCATAATTTTATTTGAATACTATAGAAATTGAGTGTGATATTTGAAGTGAACCATATGGTAATTTTCTAAGTTAATATTGTGGGAAGACATAGTTGTAGTCCAAGTTCACACAATCAGCAAGAGGTGAAATCAGATTTACTAATAGCCCTTAATATCTCAGTTTAGGTTGTCACAATCATCCTGATGTATATAAGCCACTAGCACGAATGATAAGTCTTCTACAATGGCTTTTGCTTCCAAATGGAAGTGGGAAAGGATTTGGCAATATTTGGCTACTGTTAAACCAATCTAATTCTTTGCAACCTTCCTTATGTCAACTGAACATGCCCGCTGAACTCCTCAGTTCAGAAGTGGGGTTGATCCACAAGCTAGAAGTTGCATCCTGATTTACTAAAACTCTGATTACACTTAAGATGCCATTTCTGTACAAACTTAATACCCTTCCAGGTATTTTTTGAGCTGCAATCAAAATATGCTTGCATGCTTTCTTGTTTTGAAATATGATGATGGTGCTAAAAGTAATTCTGTAAAGATGTCTCATCATTGCCAGTTTGACAGGTATGGATCAAGTAAACTTCTTTTTGAAAAAGTAAGTTACTCAATGATTCAGTAAGCTGAACTTTAAAATGTGCTTCTAGTAGGCTAGGAATATAATGCTGTGCATGGATGACACCTTAGATTTCCGCTTGGCTGCTTGCAAAGATTAATGACCAGTGTCGCAGGCAGGAAAGAAAAAATTGTACTGATTCTGGATAAATGCATAGTGCACCATATACTTCCCCTAAATAGCACTTACTTTTTTTCTGTCCTTGTATAAAGCTATATTTTTAATTCTACCAATAAATGTGAGAGCATTCTAGGCTCTGAAAGTGCTTTATCAGAAGTATAATGTATTCTGCTATGGTATATTTTCTCAGTAAGGCCCACTTTTTTTTTTGAAGGAGGCTTACCACCTTGCATTACAAAATGCTTGAGCATCTATAATAAGAAAAGGTTAGCCAAATGTACACTTGACTAATTTTTTCAGAAACAAGTCCAGAGTGCATATTATATAAGGTCTTTTTATCATGGGGAAATAAGAGCACTTAAACCTCCTTAGGCATTTATGAAAACCAAATCCAAAATATACTGCCACTGTGTAGATTTATTAATTGTATACAACTTTTGCCAATTTTAAACTGGCAAATTGTCCTAACATAATATGCTCATAATCATTACCTTTGTGAGACTTTTTTTTGGTTTTTTTTTTTGGGGGGGTTCACACCCGGCAATGCTCAGGGGTTACTCTTGGCTTTTTTCTCAGGAATTACTCCCTTGCGGTGCTGGGGGACAATATGGGATTTCAGGGATCGAACCCAGGTCAACTGCATGCAAGGCAAACGCCCCTACCTGCTGTGCTATTGTGCCGGCCTCTGGGAGACTTTTCACAATTAAAACATTTATATCCTACTTTTACATATTGGGCTATAGTGGGTTTCATCCAGTGGCATGGTTGGTCAAACTACATAAACTAATTCTTTGATTTTTTTTCAGTTTTGGGCTATACCTTGCATTGCTCAGTGCTTATTACTGATTCTGGGGTCAGGGATCACTCAGGCAGTGCTCTGTGACAGTATGATGCCTGGGATTTGAGCCCCATGCTGACTGCTTGCAAGGTAAGTGCCTTATCTCATGTACCAATTCTCCAGCCCACGAACTATTTTTGCCTGAGAACCATAAATAAAGTTTATTTAAAAATTCTACATAAATAAGCTTTTCTAAAGTTTTGTATAAGAGAAAAACTAAACTATTGCATGCTAATGAACTTTGTACTGAAGAAGACCAGATGGTTGCGATAATGCTTTCATTTTAGGCTAAAAAGTAAAGATTTTAAATGAGCTCACCTTATTTATCTTTGAAATAACTTCCCTTAAGAAATTTTACTCCACTTAGACTATATTAAAATTTATTTATTTAAGAATAATGCTATGATGAAATATTTCAAGTTAAATGACTGCTATAAAACAGCCATGTGTGGCTATTTTCATAAGGTATTTTTTAATTTATGAGAAATGTAAAATCTGTCAATTTCAACTAGAAATGAATCAATCATAAAGTTCCCAATAGTAGGTAGTCTCACTTTTGGGAAGTTGTTTTAATGCTTATGTAACTTTGAAATATATTTTTGAGTTTAGGTTTTTGACTGTATTGAGATGAAGTATAGATTCATAGCTGTGTATGCTGAGGTGAAGAAATGAGTCCACCTTAGAAAGACAGTCAAGATCAGGGACAAGATAAGGCTGCCCACTCTCACCACTTCTATTCAATATAGTACTGGAAGTACTTGCCATAGCAATCAGGGAAGAAAAAAGACATTAAGGGCATCCAGATAGGAAGGGAAGAAGCCAAGTTATCACTATTTGCAGATGACATGATATTATACCTGGAAAACCCGAAAACTCTCTACCAAGAGGCTCCTATAAATAATACATTCCTATAGCAGAGTAGCAGGGTACAAAATCAATACCCAAAAGTAAATGGCCTTCCTATATGCAAACAGCGAAAGAGAAGAAAGGGACATTAAAGAAACTATCCCATTCACAAATTGCACCGCAGAAAATCAAATACCTAGGAATCAGTTTGACAAAGAATGTAAAGGATCTCTACAAAGAAAACTACAAAAGCGTTACTTCAGGAAATAAAAGAAGACCTGAGGAAATGGAGACATATTCCCTGCTCATGGATTGGAAGGATCAACATTATCAAAATGGTAATACTCCCTAGAGCTTTATACAGATTCAATGCGGTCCCTATAAAGATACCCATGATGTTCTTCAAAGAAATTGAACAAACACTCCTGAAATTTGTATGGAATAATAAAAACCCCACGAATAGCTAAAGCAATCCTTGGGAAAAAGAAGATGGGAGGTATCACTTTCCCCAACCTCAAGCTCTACTACAGAGCAGTTGTAATTAAGACAGTGTGGTATTGGTATAGAGACAGACCTGTAGACCTATGGAATAGAACTGAGTATCCTGAAACACATTCTCAAATATACAACCACTTAATCTTCGATAAAGGAGAAAAAAATATTAAGTGGAGCAAAGAAAGCCTCTTCAACAAATGGTGCTGGGAAAACTGGGCAGCTACATGTAAAAAAATGAACTTAGACCTCCTTCTAACGCCATGCACAAAAAGTCAGTTGAAAATGGATTCTAGATCTCAACATCAGACATGAATCTATAAGGTACATTGAAGAAAACATAGGAGAAAGCGCTCTACGACATCGAAACGAAAAGTATCTTTAAAGACGACACACCACTGACCAAGCAAATGGAGGCAAAGATAAACAAATGGGATTATATAAAACTAAAAAGCTTCTGCACCTCAAAAGAAATGGTGACCAAGATACAAAGACAATCCACAGAGTGGGAAAGGATATTCACCCAATACCCATCTGACAAGGGGTTAATATCCAGGATATATCAGACACTGGTAGCCCTTCACAAGAAAAAAAAAAGCCAATCCCATCAAAAAATGGGGAGAAGAAATGAACAGAAGCTTCCAAAAAAGAAGAAATTCGAATGGCCAAAAGGCATATGAAAAAGTGCTCTTCATCTTTAATTATCATGGAGATGCAAATCAAAACAACAATGAGGTACCATCTCACACCACAGAGACTGGCACACATCCAAAACAGCAAGAACAACCGGTGCTGGCGTGGATGTGGGGAAAAAAGGGACTCTGATCCACTGTTAGTGGGAGTGCCGACTGGTCCAGCCCTTTTGGAAAACAATATGGGCATTCCTCCGAATACTAGATATTGAGCTCCCATTTGATCCAGCAATAGCACTCCTGGGAATATACCCGAGAGACCGGAAAACGCATAGCAGAAACACTATCTGTACTTCTTTATTCATCTCTGTGCTATTCACTATAGCTAGAATCCGGAAACAACCTAAATGCCCGAGAACAGAGGACTGGCTAAAGAAACTGTGGTTTATCTACACTATGGAATACTATGCGGCTGTCAGAAAAGATGAAATTATGAAATTTACCTGCAAATGGATGGACATGGAGACTATCATGCTGAGTGAAATTAGTCAGAAGGAAAAGGACAGATATAGAATGACTGCATTCATTAATACGACATAAATAGATACCAGTGTTTTACTAAATGTGGGAAATGGTAATGGCAGATTAAAACTCAGCATTGAATATACACAAGGAGACTTAAGTGATAAACTCTAAATACCTGCAGGGCTAGCCACAATGTGTAAAATAAGAGGGAGAGAGATGCAGAGACAGAGAGAGAGACAGAGAGAGACAGAGAGAGAAAGAGAGGAAACTGGGGTACCTGCTATTAAGGCAGAATGGGGGTGGGGGGGAGGGGGTGGGGTACATTGGTGGTGGAAATGGGGCACTGGTGGAGGGATGGGTGCTGGTATACTGTATTACCAAGAACCAATTATGAACACCTTTGTAATTGTATGTTTCACTGTGGTATAATAAAAAATTAAAAAAAAAAAGAAAGACAGTCCATGTTCTTTTCATTTGATTTGTTTTTGAGCCACATCCAGCAGTGCTCAGGACTTATTCCTGTATTGGGGCTCAGGGATCACCCAAAGGGGGGGACCACATGGGGCTTCTGGGATTGAACCCATGTCAGTTGCATACAAGGCAGGCACTCTATCTGTTTTGCTATCACTCTGACCCCAAGAAAGTACATGTTCTAATGGAGCTCCAGTGGGTGTCTGAGTGGGTTTCAGATATTTATAGCTGTATCATTGTCCAAACCAAAATAAAATGAGGGGCCGGAGCGATAGCCCAGCGGGTAGGGCATTTGCCTTGCATGGGGCGGCCCAAGTTGGGCCGGGTTCAATCTCCGACATCCCATATGGTCCCCCGAGCACCGCCAGGAGCAATTCCTGAGTGCTGAGCCAGGAGAAACCCCTGAGTATAGCCGGGTGTGACCCAAAAAGCAGAAAAAAGAAAGAAAGAAAAAAAAGAAATGTTTATTCTTGACTTATTTACTGTGCGTAAATAAGATTTGGTTTGTGTGGGGCGATTTTTTTTTGTTTGCTTGTTTTCTATTGTTCTTTCTTCAGTATAACGATATTTTATCTTTAAAAACTTTATCCTTTTAGTGTTGGCAGTTGTATATGGAAAAAAAACATAGTAAAAGCCTAACATTTAAAATAATACATCATCTAACAACTGGAATTTGACTAAGTGTAAAGTGAAGAAACAGAACTTTTATAATTGAGCAAAGGCAAAGACTTTGCATAAAGAAGTTTCACACTAAAAGAGAAAACAGTGACTCAAATTTAGAAAAGCTGGTTTATAAAAAAATCCATTTTTGACAGATATTAAAATGGTATTTCTTATGCTTTATTTAAAAGGGTAATTTGAATTTTTTAATGGAAATAATAATTTGTTTCTTTCCAAAAAGCTTTTCTAAATTGTTTTATCGAAAAGTAAGACCACTGTTTTATTGTTGTGGTTGTTTCATTTAGACACATCAAAAAAGTTATTTCCTACTGAAATTCCATTCCCTGGACATTCTAATCCAGGCCAGAAGCAGGTGTTAGGAAGAAAAGAACAACCCTTAATTTTAGGGCAGAGGAGAAGATAGTGTCTCAAAGTTCCTTCTTGCCTGCATGAGGCTGTGAGTTGGATCCCCTATATCTACCTTGTGCCCGACATAGGCTTACAACCAGAGCCATTTGGGACACCCAGCATGGCAACAGAGTTTGAAATCTGCAACTCACACAACCAGCTGTATGTGAGCACTGCAGCCATGTGCAACTTAAGGTTGTTAAAATGACAAGACAAAGACAAGTTAAAGGGAGTTTAGGGAAGGAACTAAGCAGAACAGAAGGAAGGGAAGGAAAAGAAAAACAAGACTTCATTTTAGAGAACTGGCTTCTTAGGTTACCTGAATAGAGCTTCCAGTAGAATCCTGTGAAATGTATCCACATTATCAGTGGACAAAGAATTATTCCAGTACCTTAGGACAATGTCCCCAAGTACCCTGGAGTCCTCTGTGCCAGGGGTTTTCACTAAGTTGTCCTAAATTTTGACCACTTATGAAATGCTGCATGGATTCTTCTGGGTGACTAGTTTCAGGGAACTGTGGGTTACTTATCTTGGACTTGGAAAATTTTCTTTTATATTTTAATTCATTTTTTTTTTTGTTTTTCTAGAAAGGCCTTGGTACTCTATCCCTAGCAGTGCCCGGCATTTGTTTTCAAACTTAATAACTTGCATGGAAGCCGAGTATCTAGGTTTCCTGATAAAATATTAAGTGGTATCATTAATTAATGGATCAAAGACTCTCAATGTCATATTAAAATAAAATCAGGGACCAGAGCGATAGCCCAGTGTGTAGGGCGTTTGCCTTGCACGACGCGGCTTGTGCTGGCCCGGATTCGATCCCCAGCATCCCATATGGTCCCTTGAGCACCGCCAGGAGTAATTCCTGAGTGCAGAGCCAGGAGTAATCCCTGAGCATTGCAGGTGGGACCCAAAAAGCAAAATAAAATAAAATAAAATCAGGATTTTTGAGTATGACCTGTCGGGCGCTCCGCCGGGTCCCCGACAGTGCCGGAAGCGAAGTTCCCTTCTACCTCCGAGCCGGGCGAGGAATGGATGAACACTCAGAAATCCGATGAGGTTTTTTTAAAAGCTTTACTTATCACAGGTTCAGGCATACAAATCAGCAAAAGGAAAAACCCGATGCTTAGGATTCCAGGCTAGAACCCCCAGCCACGTGTAGGCCAAGATGGCGACCACCACGTGTGAAACTTCCAAGGGGAATGAACGCCACAAGGCGAGATCCCACCGGGAAGAAGAAACCGGGAGAGTGGAACCGGCAAGTTTATACCCCCTCAACTCAGACCTTCCTCCCATTGTTATGGAAAGCAGGGAGGGTCCAATGCCCTCAGGTAACCCCTCCCTGCATCTCACCTAGGGCCTTTACTGTGCTAATGTTTTGAGCCGGGAAGGGAAGGCCTTTGAAATGTAGAGAAGGGGGTTTCTGAGATGGCATGTCACTGTACCAAAGATCAACACCAATGCCAGTTAAATATTTCTCCAAGCCTTCACAAGTCTCCTCTACTTCATTGTAGTTTTATATTTTATCAGGGAGCCATGCTTGTTTGTTTGGAAGCAAACAGCATTTCTCTCTGGTCTAATTACTTAGGTGTCCTTACGTGGCCAGGCTAATATGCTGGTAAGATCTAGCTAGTCCCACGATGATTGTGGTAGCATGGGAGAATATTTATACCAGCTAGTACAGCATACATGGTCGGATAAACTGCCACATTTAGACTACCCCCTTATCTATGGAGTGATCTGCGGGAGGCAATCCAGAGCAGATGCAGCGGCCCTTAGGAGTCCTGCAACAATGACCAAGCACTTGACTTTTCATCTCTTCTGCAATTTTTAATGATGAAAAGTGAATAAGATAGCATTTACTCCTTCACTTTCTAGCAATTTCCCAGTGATAAGGCAGGTCAACACATATACTATGGTTGGTTCCTAATCAGACAGGAAATGATGATGGTGGGTTGGCACAATGCAAGAAGAAAGGTTTTGAGGGAGGCAGTGCATACTCTGGTCTTATAGGAACCAGTTTCAATAAAAATAGAGAAAAAGATCCATAAGATCACTGATTATAAGTCATTATGAATCATAAGTCATTGACTCATCACCTTGGTTCTTCTTCTGAATTGGAAAAAAAATAAATCAAAAGACAAATCTGGGAAAGCATTTCTGCTCAAATAGCAATGATATGCATCAGACTGTGATAAATACCCTTAAAAGGCATCCTGGCAACCACCTATATAACAGCTATCACTCAGTGAGAGTGCTTGTATGACACTGATCTGACTACATCTATGAATGGACATATCTTATCCTAACATGAATTTTCAGGTTAGATACAGTATTGCAGGTGAGATTCTCCATATTACATTAGTAGTCGTGGTAGTTTCTTAAGCACAAATCTCTCTTAAGTAGTATTGATAGAGTCTTGGCTCAGTGATGTTGTATGCACGAGGGTCTGGAAACCTGTCAAATATGGTAGGGCCTTTCAATTTATTTCCTTTAAATTTTAGTTTTTTGGGGTTCACAATTTCTGTTCTCAGCTATAAGACATTTCACGGAAGGCACACAGTTGCAGCTGAGTCAGCAGATGAGGAGGCATCCAGCTGGTAATAAGAAAAAGATTCTTTTGAGGTCTCTTCTCAATATGTGAGGAAAGCAAGCAAGCATGAAATGTTGCTTCACAAATCATCTTTCATTGAAGACCACGTGTCTGACGGAGCATCATCCCTGAATTGGCTTTTAGTCCAAGTTTTGAAGTAAATAGGAATAAAACTCTCAATCATTCTACATAATTATGTTGAGCAAAATTATTCTGAGTACACTCTTAATGAATATGTAAGCAGAATGGCAAATAAAATAGTGTCAAATAAAAGAAAAATAATGGTAAATAAAATATCTTAAAAGGGGGATATATCACAATTTGGTTCCCATTAAACTGAAAAAATTAATACATAATTTTAGGAAACACAAAGTAACCTATAGTGACAGGAAGTTGACCATTGGTGAAAAGGGCACCAGAGGGATGGAGGAGAGGGTGTCAAAAATAATTATGAAAGGTACATAGCAACTTTGTGGAGTAATATAGATGTTTGCTGCTGTGGGTATATATACCAAGTACGTTTTGAAAGGCAGGGGAGATTGATGATACATACACATGAATCCTAGTTCTGAACTTTGCCAGTAGATGAACCTTGTACCCTGCCAGAGTAGCTCTGGTGGCACTTGGCACCACAGGACCTGAGCAATGTTGTATATTAAGTCCTAGCATGACACCACTGACCTTGTTGAGCAAGAATCAACAGAAGTGGCACCCAAAAAATCACTTTGGAGCACCACCCCTGCAAACAAAGCAAACTTAATTTTGAAAACTATATGCTCCTTGCTATATACCTGCACAAATGAAAATGAAAACAAGACATGAGCACAGATCAAAACGCTATAGATTCTTCTATGGAATCTCATCTCCTATGCTAGAATGCGGTAGAATTGAGTTCAAACTCACTTGGGGAAGGTGCTATAGCTCAAGGAAATCTTATGCATTGACTTTCCATGGTTAGTAAATGTGTTCATGGTTTTAGGATTAAAAGAAGGAAGAATGAAGAGAACATTCTCTTTGACTTGAATTCCTGACCCCAAGCCTGTATTTTTCACTCCGATGACTGGTTCTGAACTTTGAATGTACATGAACCTTGTACCCTGCCAGAGTACTAGTTCTGAATTCATATTCCCTGGCTCCTTCCTAGAGCTGTTCATGTTCCCTGGCCCCTTCCTAGAGCCCTAACAGCTATAGTGAGCTGAATTCTGGCGGATTCTTCCTGCTATCTACCACGGATTCCAAGTGTGTATAATATAAATGGACCAGTATAGCATGGTCCATTGCTTCTTAATACTTGGTGTATAGCAGGAGTAGAGACTTAGCTGAAAAGCCTCTGGAAATGATTTGCGTAATATCATTTTTTTTCTCATGCACAAGAGCATCTGGATGCATTTCTTTTATATACTTCGGAGTCCTACTTAGAGGGCAGCCTTTTCAGCTCTTCAATAGGAGGAGAGTATCCTCATTTTATTGGTGTTGCTAATGCTGCTAACAACTGTCCTGATAATAGCTTTTATGAGAACAAATGCTTTCTGACAAAAAATTCCCTATTAGCATACTCCTGAGAAACTCTATATCAAATCAAGCTAAACCAAATTTGTCTCTTGCTTGAAATATTTTCTCCTCTGCAGCATCAGTTAAAACTTTGTATCTCTCAGGAGAGTCTCTTGTTTGATCAGTGAATATCCTGTTTAAGGAATCATAGTCAAAACTTTTGTGCAGATGGACTTAACACTGGCAGTTTAGAAAGCATTAAAAATACACCTCATAGTAAAGTGACAATATGCTGCATGTCAGAAGGATGACAAACACATCCAGCACCTCTCTTATTTTCTCATTGTTCTAAGACTGAAAATCAGACCAGTTTCCCCCTTGCCTGGTATTACATTGTTCTTTGTTGTTTCCTTGACTTCCTGGCACATCAAATAACCTATCTCTGCAATATTTGAAAGCCCATATATTTTTCCCCAGCAGATGTAAGAAAAGGAAAATTTCTTTTTTGTCTTTTTTTTTAATTTTGGAAAAAATAAATAGCACTCTATGAAATGTACAACATTTCTGTTTGACCTGTGTAGTTTTGTCTGCCCTTGAATCCTTTGTTTAAATTTCTTTAGTTTTAGAATTTTCTAGCAATGTTATTTCTGTGATATTGAATATGAATCATTTTTTAAAATTTATTTAAATATGGCACGTCAGCATAAGATATTGATAAAATACTCTACAATAATTTACTTACTATAAAATCAATTCACAAAATAAAGAATTGTTTTAAGTACATAAATAAAAATAACTCCCAAATGAGTAGTCATAAAACTCCAAGTTAGTATAAATTAACATAAAGAACCAGAAATAATGAGAAGAATATACTTTAACTACTAAGATGCAAATTATTTGAAACAAATAAGAATTCAAAAGTAGAAAAATTAGCATAGTATGAAAAGGCAGAAGCTAAAGGCTGAATAATCCTGATGGATCCCCAAGAAACAATAAAAGGAGCCTTTTCATCAAACCAATTAAATATAATATTTTTAAGGGTTGCAGTAGAGACATGAGACACATAGTCCTTTGGTATTTATATCACTCTCTGAGTTTGTGGATGGTACTTTTAGAATCATCATTTTCAAGCATAAAGGCTAACAATATTTACTATTTGACAGGTACTCCATTATGAGATGGAACTTTCTTGGCTTCATTGGGTTTAACTAAAAGAGATGTTGCAGAATCTCACTAAGAAATAATATTACATAGCCAAGCGTCCCAAGTATGTTCCCAAGTACAGCATAGAAGTATGCACAATATAATAAACTGTACATAACAATAATAAGTTGTACCTTTACAATGGGAAAGAATAGAACATAACTTAAAAGTACCAATATCTTAACATGGAATTAAAAGTTTAGAAGGACCAAAGTCCTTTGTTTTATATATAGATGCAGAATTAATTATATTTACATTCTTGGAGGAACTCAGCAGAATTTAGGATGAGACTCCTAGTAGTAGTTAGCCCAGTGGTACTTGGCCTGATGGTTTTGTGTTCAGGCATGGATGTAAGGATCACATTGACCCAGTGGTCCTTGGAGCCAATGTACATTGCTGTATGGCGACCTTTGGAGCAAACATTCACCAGACATCCTTGGACTCACACTACATTGGTGATATATGAATGCCCATGCAGTTCTGGGGGTTGAAATTGAGATTTGTAATGTAAGCCATGATTTCTAGTATTGCGAACTCTATGTCATTTAAGCTAATAATCCCCTCAGAAAAAAAACCCATAGAATCAACTTTGTTGAACAAATAACTGTAGGAAATTCTGAGCTGACAGTTAATTCATTAAGTGTTCTATTTTGTATTATAGAATATAAATGACAATAATACACCCACACACTAATTCCTGACTTCCTAATTTATCATAAGTATTGTACCAGAGTCATGTCGTTGCTTTAAATATCTGGTGGAGTAATGATCTTTTGAAAGAGTGTTATCTTTTTTTAGACCTGGAGGAAGAGAATTGTTTTAATAGAACACAACCATTATTGTTTGTAAATGTGATTTAATTTCTTGTTAATCTCTTCAAGAAGCTTATAGCTGCTATTTATGTCTCCTTTGCAATTTTTTCTTTACATCTCTGGGGATATTTTCCCTAATACATAGCCTAGAGTAATTCAATTTTTAGTATTCAAAGACTTAAACCTTAATGGCAAAATACTTAGAATCTTTTGGAAATAATTTTGAA
>JAJIBD010015497.1:0-22154 GCA_021461705.1 Cryptotis parvus | reverse complement strand
GAATTATATTGATTTTATATTATTAACTGTCCACTTACTAGTCTTTTACTACTTTTTATTACAAAGTAGCCTTTATATGGTCCTGGGTAATGCTCAGCATTTGTCAGCCACAGAAACATACTGAAGTCATGTCCTAAAATGAGCTCCATTTTTAGTTAAATTTTTCTTCTCTTTCCCAGTAATTGTCTTAGCATTTGACTTTTGCTTCCTTATTTGTTCGATATGTGCTTAGAACAAAGGATGTTATTAATGTACAGAGGAAAGAATTACCGCATAGGGAATGGATATGAAGCACATGCAATAAAATCAGCAGTATGAAAATCAGTATTCCCTGTTGCCTGAGTTGTGATTATTTTGGAATAGGATGTTATAATTTCAGATATTTTAATCCTATCTTATGATTCGGAACATTGGTAAAAGTAACTCAGAGCTCCATAAATCATATGAAGGGATCTTTATAAAAATTGATTATCGCCAGAGTGATTTCTCAACAGGCTGAGTTCAGGGTCCAATCCTTGGCACAGTGTGGTACCCTAATCACCTTTGGGTATCGTCCCACATTTAAAAAAAAACTATTTTAAGAAACATTTTCTGTAGCACTATTTCTGCATAACCTGGATACCTTGAGATTAAAGTTTGTTCAGAATCGCTTTTAAGTGTGATCCTTGATTCAGGAGCATGGTTTTGAATCGAGTCATTTATATATATTTTTTTGTTTTGCAATTTAGTTTCCAGTTGATACCCCTCTATTCAGGCCTCTATATTGGAAATATTTCGGTTTAAGTTTTTGAGAAGTATACTTTGGGCCACATCCGCCTGTGCTCAGGGCTTATTCCTGGGGATGAACCATATGTGGTGCTGGAGATTGGACAAAGAGGCCATATCTGATCGTCAGCGGGGATCACTCCGGGGGTGCTTGGGGACCATATGTGCTGCTGGGGATAGGATCAAGAGGCCGTACCTCTGATAATGCTCAGGGTACTCCTGGCAGTGTTGGGAGACCACATGTGCTGCTGGGGATAGGACAAAGAGGCCGGATTCCGATAATGCTCAGGGTACTCCTGGCAGTGTTGGGAGGCCATATGTGCTGCTGGGGATAGGATCAAGAGGCCGTACTTGATAATGCTCAGGGTACTCCTGGCAGTGTTGGGAGGCCGTATGTGCTGCTGGGGACAGAATAAAGAGGCCGTGCACTTGATAATGCTCAGGGTACTCCTAGCAGTGTTGGGAGACCGTATGTGCTGCTGGGGACAGGACAAAGAGGCCGTACTTGATAATGCTCAGGGTACTCCTGGCAGTGTTGGGAGGCCGTATGTGCTGCTGGGGATAGGACAAAGAGGCCGGACTTGATAATGCTCAGGGTACTCCTGGCAGTGTTGGGAGACCGGATGTGCTGCTGGGGATAGGATCAAGAGGCCGTGCCTGATAATGCTCAGGGTACTCCTGGCAGTGTTGGGAGGCCGTATGTGCTGCTGGGGACAGGATCAAGAGGCCGACTTGATAATGCTCAGGGTACTCCTGGCAGTGTTGGGGACCGTATGTGCTGCTGGGGATAGGATCAAGAGACCGTGACTTGATAATGCTCAGGGCTACTCCTGGCAGTGTTGGGAGACCGTATGTGCTGCTGGGGATTGATTTGGGGTCTGCCACTTGTAAGGTAAGCGACTTAACCTCTACAACCTCTACTATCTCTCCAAAGACTTTAAAAACTGATTTACAAAGTTATTCATGGTTGAGTTTTAGGTATACATACTAGCACCAGTCCCACCACCAGCAACCACTTCCCTCCACCAGTGTTCCCAGATTCCCTCCCCTATCTCCCCATCCCCAGCCTGCCCTGTGGACAGGCCCCTTTCTTTATTTGGTTATTGAACTTTGGATCTCTTGATTTCAGTGTTGTTGACTCTGTGATGTAGATATTTGCCTCTATCATTTTTTTTTTTCTTTTTGGGTCACACTCGACAATGCTCAGGGGTTACTCCTGGCTCTTCGCTCAGAAATTACTCCTGGCAGTGCTCAGGGGACCCTATGGGATGCTGGGGATCGAACCCAGATCGGCTGTGTGCAAGGCAAACTCCCTACCCGCTGTGCTATCGCCTCTGGCCCCTCCTCTATCATTTCTTAATACCACCTTTGTACCTTAATCCGTGACTCCCCACCCCACCCCTCCGTGCTTCTTCGTCTTCTCCCTCTTCACTCTCCTGTCCTTCCTATACTTTGGGTCCAATGTTGATCTGGACATCTCCCTTTTTAAACATTGCCTTCCCTCATCAATTATTTTAAATACCATATATAAGTAATAGCATCCTGAGCTTATCCTTCTGACTTCATTTAATATGTCTTTCAGTTCCATCCATGTTACTACAAAATCACATTTCATTCCTTACAGAGAGAGATAAAGTATTCGTTGTGTAAATATACCACATTGTCATGATCCTCTTATCTGCCATTGGACTTGTAGGTTGATTCCGAATTTTAGCTATTGTCTTGAGTGCTGCAATGAATAATGGTGTGCACATGTTATTTTGAATGTATTTCTGTCCCGGGCATAGATAGCCAAAAGTGGAATTGCTAGGTCATATGGGAATTCAAGTCTGAGTTTACTGAGAACCCTCCATACTGTTTCCAGAGAGGTTGAACCAGACACTATTACCACCAGCAATAGATGAGGTACATTTTTCAAAACTGCCTTGCCAACAGTTTTGATACGTGCCATTCTCTCTGGTGTAAGATGATATTGTTGCCTTGATTCTGTAATTAGTGATGAGCATTTTATTATGTGCCAAAAGGCACATAATAAAACCAACCATAATCTTGGTTTTCTTCAGAGAAGTCCCTGCTCATCCGCCTCTCCCCATTTTTTAGATTTTTCGTGGTGGTGTGTTAATCTTTGTGAATGTGATCTTGGATATCAACCATTTATCCGATGTGTTGAGTGCAAGTGATTTCTCTTGTTCAGTTTTAGCCCATGTTTCTCTTGCCAAACAGAAACTAAGTTTGATGTAGTCCCATTGTTTAGTTTTGATTCTGTAGTTTTAGTCAGTGTACCATTGAGGACTTCTTTGAGGGCTTCGAGTGGTACTTTATAGATGGAAGTCTGATTTTTTAAGACTTTTATTTATTCACTCATTCATTATTCATTTATTTTTATTTGTTTATTAGTTTTGCTTTTTGGGTCTCACCTGGCAATGTTCAGGTGTTACTCCTGGCTTTGCACTCAGGAATTACTCCTGGTGGTGCTCGGGGGGACCATATGGGATGCCAGGGATTGAACCTGGGTTGGCCGCATGCAAGGCAAATGCCCTGCCCAAACGCCCTACCTGCTGTACTATCCCTCTAACCCCCTAAGTCTGATCTTAAGGTCTTTGATACACCTTAAGATCTTGTGTAAGGTGTAAGATATGGATCCAACTTTAATTTTTTGCATGTGGTTCTCTAATTCTCCCATCACTATTTATTAAAAAAGCCCAAATAAGGGCATTTTAACATATCACTACTTTGACTATTTAGTGTTTTGTAGTTTCATACTTATTTTCTAACTTTTGGGTTGCCTGGCCATTTAAGCTATTAGTTTTTCAATTCATTGTTTTCTTTCTTTCTTCAAGAATTTCTTTCTTCAGTTCCAGTTTTTTGTTGTATAGGTTTCATACTTCATTAAGGTTTTTCTTTCTGATGCTATTGTCAATGGGATTATTTCAGTACATTCCCTAATTGTTAATGTATGCAAATGCAACTGATTAAAATTTTATTAATGAATCTCTGAATTATAACGTTTAAAGTAATTGAACATTAACATGTGTCTCTGTCCTGATTTATGACCCCTCTCCCCACAGCTGCTTTTCATGCATTGATTTTGTGTCATTGAATTTTACTGAATTAATCGATTAGGTTTGGGGAGGAGGATTCTTTAGGGATTTCTATATGTATTACATCATCAACAAGTAGTTTTTACTTCGATGCCCTCTTACTGTTTCTCTTAATTACTGTGGTTAAGATTTCTAGGACTGTGGTGAAGGAAAGTAGAGAGTGAGCGTCCTTTTTTTTGTTTGTTTGTTTGTTTTGCTTTTTGGGTCACACCCGGCGATGCTCAGGGATTTCTCCTGGCTCTGCACTCAGGGATTACTCCTGGTGGTGCTCGGGGACCATATGGGATGCCGGGATCGAACCTGGGCCGGCATGGGCCTGCTGCGTGCAAGGCAAGCGCCCTACCTGCTGGGCTATCGCTCCAGCCCCAGCGCCCTTATTTTTGTTCTAGATCTATTAAGTGTGAAGTTAACTGTGAGCTTAATATGTGGAATTGAGGTAAATTTTGTTTTTACTTATTTTGGGGGCTTACACCCAGCAATGCTCAGGGGTTACTCCTGGCTCTTCATTCAGGAATTACTCCTAGTGGTGCTCGGGAACCATGTGGGATGCTGGGGATCCAACCTGGGTTGGCGCGTGCAAAGCAATCACTATCTTCCGTGCTGTCACTCCGGCCCCCAACATTGTCGTAATTTTTGTATTGCCTGTCTTATGATAGGTGTGTGTGTTTGTTTATTAGCTCTGATAGTTTTTTGTGTGTAAATTTTTATAGTTTTCTATATAATTAAAAAATGTAACATACGTAAATACATTTTAAAATCCTGTTTACTCTTCTATTATCTGTTTTGCTATTTTTATTGGGTTTCACCCAGCAGGGCTTGAGGGCTGCAACTGGCTTCTAAATAAAGCATTTGTTGATAACCCAAAAAACAAAAGACAGTATATAGTCCTGGTCAGTTTTATTTTTAATTTCTGGCAGTCATATTCATTATGAATTAGATAAAGGTCTCTCTCTACCCTGCCTCCTTAACAAACTATTTTGGGGGCCATAGCCAGTGGTGCTCAGGGTCCTGGCTTTTTCTTCAGGAATTACTCTTAGTGGTGTTTTGGGAAACTATGTGGCGCAAAGGATCGATTGACCTAGATTGGCTGCATGCAAAGCAAATGCCCTATCTGCTGTGCTGTCATTCCGGCCCAACTTTTTTTTTTTTTGCTTTTTGGGTCACACCCGGCAGTGCTCAGGGTTACTCCTGGCTCTACACTCAGGATTTACTCCCGGTGGCTCTCGGGAGACCATATGGGATGCCAGGGTGTCAAATCCAGGTTGGCCGCTTGCAGAGGAAAATGCCTGACCCGCTGTGCTATTGCTCCGGCCCCAACAAATTCTTTTAAAGGAATGTTTGGTTGTACTTTGGGTTACATGCTTACAGTTGCATTGACTCGTTTATCTTTTAAATCACTGAGCTTATTCACTGATTTGCAAAGCTGTTGTTAGTTTCAGAATTCGGTGTTCCAACACAAAACCCACCACCCACCAGTGTCGGCAGCCCTCCACCAATATCCCCAAGTTCCCCCCTCTTTCCTAACCCACCTCCTTAACAAACTCTTTAAAAATTGTTACACTCAGGTTGACTAGTGGTTTTGATGTACATGGTTATCTCACTTCCACACCAAATTGTTTGTTGTATTTTTGGGGCACACCTGATGAAACTCAGGGGTTACTCCTGGCTCTGCACTCAGGAATCACTCCTGCTGGTAGTTGGGGGACCATATGGGATGCTGGAGACCGAACTTGGGTCAGCCATGCAAGGAAAATGCCCTCCCCACTGTACTGTTGCTCTAGCCCCCCCCCCCCCTCCCCACCCCCGCTCCACCAAAATGTTGAGGACCCTTGACTAATCACCTCATCGACCTTCCTTTCTTGGCTTTTTAATTTATAATTCAGGGTCAAGGGGTTGCCAACATTGATCCTTTCCAGTGCCTTGTCTTATTACACTTTTGTACCACAGATGAGTGAAAACATTTGGTATTTGTTCTCCCTTTGGCTGACTTCGCATGATGTGTTATTCAGTAGATCATAGTGAGCTGCATGGCTTAATCATTTTTACAAACACGTAGTATTCCATTGTGTGTGTATATATACACACACACACTTATATACACACAACATTTATATATATGCTACAAAAACATTCCATTGTGTGCATATATAAAAATGTTTTAATGAAATTGATGTTTTTATGTTTGGGGGATAGATTCTAAGAAGTGGAATTAATAGGTTATATGGAGCCCTATTTTTGAGAAATCCATGTATTTTCCATAGGGGCTCACCAGACAGATTCCCAACAGCAGTGAATAGGGGTCCTCTTTCTACATTTCCATTAACACTGATTTTTTTTCTTATGCTCTTGGTTTATGTCATTCTTGCTGGTGTGAGGTAGGTTATTGTTCTTTTGATTTATATTTCTCTGAGAAGTGATGGTAAACACTTTCTCAAAAACTTACCATCAATATGCCCATGTCCTCTCCTAGGATTGGTTTGTCACTGAGCTTTGTATTCCTTTCATAGATTTTTAACTCTTAGGTTTTTTTTCCAGTTAGTTCTCTGAACCAATGGGGAACGAAGTCACTGAAAATTGAGCATTTTCTGGAATAATGTAGTGTAAAATAATGGAGTAGTTATTTCTGGATATATTCCCCCCCCTACTTTTACTCTGTTCATTACTTAAACATGAAGCTCTTAGTTATCTATTGTTATTTCCTACTATCTAAATAAAATTTGTTAACTCAAGGACACTACAACTAAGAAATGGATGGTATGGTGAGTTGCGATTCTTCTCTTCCTCCTCCTCCCTCCTACCCCCCAGAAAGAACCAAAAGTACACCTAGTGCTGCTCAGGGACTTCTACTCACTCTGCACTCATGGAACATTCCAGATGGGGTGCTGGGTATTGACTGAGTTTGGTCTCATGTACTATACTGTCACTCCAGGTCCAGGGGTATGTTCTGAGAGTACAAGAGGAAAGCATTTGCCTTTTGATCAGAAAGACAAAGGCTCAGTGCCCAGAGCCATGTGCCTTGGGCTGAAATAGACACCATTTCTTTAGACCCTGCAGTGGACAGCTTTTCCCAGGAGGTGTGGTTTAAATGGCATGTGGGAACTTTGAGAGCTGTAGGATTGGCTTCAGGAATGACCCCCACCCCCACCCTAATCTGTTTTGCTGCTGCCAAATGACTGCAACGCTATGAAATAAATATTTCATAAATATTTGAAATGTTTCAAAAATCTTTTTCTTGGAGGCGAGAAGATGGCGCAGGGCGGCAGTAGGTGCCAGAGCCAGCAGAGTGCTAGCAGCTCTCAGTGCTCTGAACAGTGGGCCGGTGGGGTCATAAGACTGTGAGAATGAATTTCAGTATCCATTAAATACTCTTTCAAAAAGCGCTGTTTGGATCCAACCTGGCACTGTTCGGAGTGGGACTGCTGTGGTGTCAGAGCTGGTGGGGCAAAGGCAGCTCTTGGTGCTATGGGCAGTGAGCCTCTGCAGCAGTGGGCTCCATGTCTGAATGAAGAGTACTCTCCGGGCAACCTGCATCACTGGAGTGTGGCGCCCAGGGTTCCCGCCGTGGGCGGCCCACTTGGCACCTGCCGTGTCTGTGCCGCCACTGCGTGTCCAGATCAGCCTGTGATGCCATATCCATCGGCAGCATCTTTGGGAGGAAAAGCTCCCTGAGGTCTGTCCAGAGGCCAGAACCTGGAGCGCAGGCAAGTGATCCAGATCGTTCTGCAGAACTGGTGGCGACAGCCTACTGGGAGCGCCTGAGCTGTGCATGGTAGCTGTCCTGGCCCCTGCTCGGATCCTGGCTGGGGCTGCAGTCGCCACCCAACCACTAGGGCCCAGAGGTGCAGCGCTGCTGGCCGGTCAACTCTGGGGAAGAGCTTCAGCATCCGGATGGGGCTTTCGAGCTTCCTAACAACCCAGAGTTACTACTATGCCTCCAGCCGGACTCCGACAACTTCGGATCAAGTTTTCTGAGAAATTAAACCGCCAACATTTAGGTATGTGAGAGCCACACCCCTCCCCCACCATAGAAACTCATTTACTGGCCTTGCTCCAGAGATTCATGAATAAATCTCTAAAGAGATTTAAAAAAAAGAGGCAGTAAATCTCAGATTCATGGATGATTGAATCCATTGGGCCACGTTGGAAGAGGTCAGGTTAGCCTAGTGCCTGTCTAAACTGGACCCCCCAGCAACCTGTTGCTCCCACAGTCCAAAATCACCAAGTACACAGCTGGACTCTGCCATTTTGAGATGGACCTAACCACCTTGGTACAACCTTGCTGAGATACTAATCTGCTGAAAATTTGGGTATTCCTGGTAACTAAAATCTCCAGGCTTCTCTTGGAGTTGGAATGGGCTATCTCCCTCCCCCCCCCCACACACACACCCAACACACATGTACACTTCTTATGCCCCCAGAAGCCCTGGCAGTCACCCCCACACATCACCTCTGGTGCCACAATGTAAGGTCTTTTACTGACCTTGCACTGGAAACCCATAAATGTCAAGAGATTTTTAAAAAACTGCAGTAAATCTTGCTCCTGCGCATGGCTGAATAATTTGGGGCACATTCGAGGGGTGGGTTTGCCCAGTGCGCACCAAGCAGCCCCCGGCAGCTGCTTGCCCCTACAACCCAAAATTGGTATCATGTCCTTGGCTGGACTCCACAGCCTTGGGGCAACCTCACCAAGATATTAATCTGAAACTTTGGGTATGCAGGTTTTCTGACTGGAATTTCCAGGGTTCTCTCAGAGTTGGGTGGGTTAATTCCTCCCACCTCCCTGTAATTCTGGAAGCACTGGCAGTCAAGTCCACACCCCAAAACAGCCATGCAGTTAAAAAAGCTACTCCAGCTGTACCTTCTCGATAAAAATACTGAACTCCCTGAACAAAACAGTGACCTCTTAACACCTGTATTGTGGTCCATAATGCACAAAAAGGAGAGAAGAAAAGTGGTGGTGTGATGGGACGGAAATGGGACCTTGGTAGTGGAGGGATGGGTACTGGAACGTATGGCTGAAATCAATCATGAACAGCTTTGTAATGGTCTATCTCATGGTGATTCAATTAACAAATAAATATTTATCCTGCTTGAGATTGCTGCTTTACACAAAGGGAGTTAGCTGCCCACTTAACTCTCACTACAACATGACTGTAAGTGACCCGGTATTGTTTGGTCTGGAATTATCACAGATTTTTTTTTTTTTTTGGGGTCACACCCAGGAATGCTCAGGGGTTACTCTTGGCTCTGCACTCAGCAATTACTCCTGGTGATGCTCGGGACCATTAGGGATGCCAGAGATCAAACCCAGGTTCGCTACATGCAAGGCAAATGTCCTACCTGCTGTGCTATTGCTCTGGCTGAACCCGGTTTGATCCTGACATCCCATATGGTCCCCTGAGTACCGCCAGGAGAATTCCTGAGCATCGCCAGGTGTGGCCCAAAAGGGCAAAAAACAGAAAGAAAAAGGAAGAAAAACAAGTTAAAGGTTTTTTTTTGTTGTTTTACTATACTTTGTCTTTTGCATAGATATTTCATTGCAAAATTTTGATTAAATATTAGGCAGTTAAATGTAAATTGTGTGTCTACATAATTGAATGCATTTCTAATTGAATGCCATGCAAATGCACTAATATAGTAAGCAGAATGTTTAGCAAAATTGAAAATGTTAAATCTTCATGTTTACATATGAATTGTTGATGCATATTTTAGCAGGCAGGAGCATTAGTGCCTGAGAAGCTCTCCTGTGCTCCTGACTGTACTCATCCATCCCCCTTTAGGGAGGCCCTTCCTGATCTCCGACCAGCACTCATTTGCTATACGTTAATTTGTTGCATAAATGAATTCACATCCTATAAGATTTTTGCCTTGTATTTTTTTTTCACTTAGCAGAATTTCCTAGAATTTAATGCAAATTACAGGCCTTGTAAATTACTATTTGTTCAGTGGTACTCTATATGTACCACCGTGTGTTTAATCACTTCCTGGTTGGTTGTAGGACTTCCAGGTTTATTCAAGTTTTTGACTATTCCAAGTAAAGCTGCTCCAGATGTTTGTGTACGTTTTATATAAACACAAATTTCCATTTCTTTGGATGAATACCATCAGCGAATCATGAACCAATAAAACGAATGACCTTTATTTGAGAAAATGTCTTAGACTGTGCAGTGGCAAGGCCTTGGGCAGTGCGGGGGGGGGGGTGCGTGGGTGTTCTGACGCCATTAGCGAAGAAACGTGAGTGCTTTT
This sequence comes from Cryptotis parvus, assembly GCA_021461705.1. Taxonomy (NCBI): domain Eukaryota; kingdom Metazoa; phylum Chordata; class Mammalia; order Eulipotyphla; family Soricidae; genus Cryptotis; species Cryptotis parvus. The sequence continues at coordinate 12,042 of JAJIBD010015497.1, read as the reverse complement.
CTCCCCACAGATGGGAAACTTCAACTTTCGCCGGAAGTGGGGCAAAGATGAGAAGAGAAACTCGCAGCTAAGGGGGCGGGGAGGGCCTTGGCCTCGCGACGCAGCCCACCGGCCGGTTCCACCCCGGCCCCATAGGGTCCCCCGAGCTCCGCCAGGAGTGATTTCTGAGTGCAGAGCGGGGGCAGCCCCGAACATCGCCAGGTGTGACCCAAAAAAGAACAAAAGTAACAGAAAAACCTCTTCTGATGCTCTTTTCCCAAACCTCCCCTGTATGCTCCCTCTTCATGTCTCCCGTCTTCTCGGAGCGGTTTACTTTTATCTGGCATTGGACCTTCATGTGACTTGGACTTTTGCTCAGCCCGCAGCGGAAAGGTTCTTTGGCCCAGCTTCCAGTGGAGAGAGACCCTTGACCAGCCCGCTCCCTTTCCCACATCCCTCCTGTGGTTCTTTTGCCACCTGTGCATGCATATGTACTTATGTCTATCAGCGGCGTTTGTGTGTGGCGTGTGTGTGCGTGAATCTGTCAGAGATAAAGCCTGAGCCATGACCTCAGAGCTTGCTGCCTTGGGGTCCGAGTTCTTGGCTTCCTCAGAACATGCAACAGAAAATTAATTGGGTGAGTATTTGGTGTGCTTTGTGTTGGGTGAGTTTTTAATCTGTCTTCTTCAGATGTAGGCTTTTCCTGTTTGTTTTATTTTATTAATGATTATGTTGTCTTCCTGTGAGTAGGATCTTGGAAGAGCCTGTTTTTTTTAAAACTTTTATTATACCACCATGAGATATACAATTACAAAGATATACAATTAAAAAGTTCATATTTGGGTTTCGGTCATACAACACCCATCCCTCCACCAGTGCCCATCTCCCACCACCAATGCCCCTGGTTCCCTCCCCCTCCCCCAGTCCTCCTCCATGGCAGGTTCTTTATTTCTTTCCCTTTCTCTCTCCTCTTTTCTTTCCCTTCCAGACTATGGATTACAGAACATACATTAAAGGGTTATACATAAAAAAGGTTGTCTTTTGGCCTGTATTTAATGCTCAGTTCTAGGTTGGTATTAGTACTTTCGACAATTGTTAGCACACTGTTCCATTTTCTGTCTTACCTAGCCTCTGACTCCCACACGTTTGTGATAATTTCCACCTTTGACAAGACCTCCTGATACATGTTTCACTTGACCTTGGATATTGGTATCATAATATGTACATATATATTTATGTCATGCAAATAAATGCAGTCATTCTGTATCTGTCTCCTGGTTAATTTCACTCAACATAATCTCCATGTCCACCCATTTATAGGCAAATTTTATAACTTCATTTTTCCTAACAGCTGCATAGTATTCCATTGTGTAGATGTACCAAAGCTTCTTTATCCAGTCATCGATTTTCGGGCACTCTGGTTATTTCCAGATTCTGGCTATTGTGAATAATGCTGATATGAACATAAAAGTAGGGATGGTGTTTCCGCTGCGTATTTTTGGCTTCCCAGAGTAGATTTCCAGGAGTGGTATGGCTGGGTCAAATGGGAGTTCAATTTCTAGTCTTTGGAGGAATGTCCATATTGTTTTCCAGAAAGGCTGTACCAGCCGGCATTCCCACCAACAATGATGAGTGTCCCCTTTTCCCCACATCTACGCCAGCACTTGTTGTTCTTGCTCTTTTGAATATGTGCCAGTCTCTGTGGTGTAAAAGGATATCTCATTGTTGTTTTGATTTGCATCTCTCTGATGATTAGTGATGATGAGCATTTTTTCATATGTTTTTTGGCCATTCGAATTTCTTCCTTGCTGAAGTTTCTGTTCATTTCTTCTCCCCATTTTTTGATGGGGTTGTTTGTTTTCTTCTTGTAAAGTTCTACCAGTGCCTGATATATCCTGGATATTAACCCCTTATCAGATGGGTATTGGGTGAATATTCTTTCCCATTCTGTGGACTGCTTTTGTATCTTAGTCACTGTTTCTTTTGAGGTGCAGAAGCTTTTTAGTTTCATGTAGTCCCATATGTTTATCTTTTCTTCTAGTTGCTTTGTTAGTGATGTTTCATCTTTGAAGATGCCTTTAGCTTCAATGTCGTGGAGGGTTTTTCCTATATTTTCTTCAGTGTACTTTATGGATTCGAGTCTGATATTGAGATCTTTAATCCATTTTGATCTGATTTTTGTGCATGGTGTTAGACACAGGTCCAAATTCATTTTTTTACATGTCGCTGCCCAGTTTTCCCAGCACCACTTGTTGAAGAGGCTTTCCTTACTCCGTTTTGGAAGGAAGAGACTGTTTGATGCAAAATTAAAAATCGAATTCATGGGCATAATCTCAGAGGCTATTCAATGTGTACAGTAAATGGCACTGACTGAACCGATTTCATTAAAAAGAAAAAAGGAAAGAAATCCTATTTGAATCCTTGTATGAGACACAGTGATATTCATCTATAGGTGTAGGTGCTGCCACACCCACAATAAACAGACTTTTAAAAAGTATCTCTCTTATGTGTGGCATATAACTATAGTAAGGTAATAACAAAAGGCCAAAGTCATCTGAATTATAGTTTTGTTTTCTTTTTTTCATTTTTGCATCACAGCTGGTTGTTGCACTACACCTGTCCAGAGCCTCTGCATCTGCCCTCCTGGATTGCCTCCCTGCAGGTCACCTCGTTGATAGGGGGTAGTTTAAATGTGGCAGTTTTTCTGACCATGTGTTCTATACTGGCTGGTATAAATATTCTCATGTCATGCTACCACAATCATCATGGGACTGACTAGCTAGATCTTACCGGCATATTTGCCTGGCCATATTGGATCTCTAAGTAATTACACCAGAGAGAAATGCTGTTTGCCTCCAAGCAACCAAGCATGACTCCCTGATAACTCAAAGGCAACTAAAATACAAAACTACGGTGAAGTAGACGAGACTCTTGTGAAGGCTTGGAGAAATATTTAACTGGCATTAGTATAGTCTTTGGTACAGAGACATGCCATCTCAGAAACCCCCTTTTCTCTATCCTGTAGAGGCATTTTCAAGGCAGATCTTGGCTAGGTGACATTAGCATCTAAAAGGGCCTAGGTGAGGTCCTGGGAGAAATTACCTGAGGGCATTTGACCTTGATGGCTTTCCATCAGAGTGGGAGGTTTGGGTTGCAGGGATATACAACTAGCCTGCTTCCTTTCTCTTCTCTCTCTTTTTGGGCTTGCACTCTTTTTGGGTCGCTTTCTTCCCCCTTCTGCTGGAGTCTTGTCTTTGTCTCCTCTCTACAGGTCTTAACACGTGGTGGCTGCCATCTTGGCCTACACGTGGCCGGGGTCCTAGCTGGGAATCCTAAGCACAGGGTTTTTCCTATTTAACACACGTTACTTTTCCTACTTAACACAGGTACCAAAAAATACTAAAAAGTATTTTTGGCTTCCCACAGTATATTCCCAGGAGTGGTATGGCTGGGTCAAATGGAAGTTCAATTGCTAGTCTTTGGAGGAATGTCGATATTGTTTTCCAGAAACGCTGTACCAGCCGGCATTCCCACCAACAATGGATGAGTGTCCCCTTTTCCCCACATCCACGCCAGCACTTGTTGTTCTTGCTCTTTTGAATATGTGCCAGTCTCTATGGTGTAAAGTGATATCTCATTGTTGTTTTGATTTGCATCTCTCTGATGATTAGTGATGATGAGCATTTTTTCATATGTTTTTTGGCCATTCGAATTTCTTGCTGAAGTTTCTGTTCATTTCTTCTCCCCATTTTTTTGATGGGGAGTACCTGTGTTAGTACCACAGGTTCAGGTGTATGTCTGAACCTGTGTTAAGTAAAGCATTTTAAAACCTCACCAGATTCCTGCATCTTTTTCCGTCTGCCGGCCTCCAATCCCCTGGGGCAGAAGGGGATCCCTGACTCTGCTCCCAGATTTTGTGTGGGACTCCGCAGCGTTTCCCTGCACCTGGTGATGCTCAGGGGTCACTCCTGGCTTGGTACTCAGGTAGTGCTTGGGAAGTGCTTGGGAGGACCACATGGGATGCTGGGGATTGAACCCATGTTGGCCGTGTGCAAGATAAATGCCCTACCTACTGTACTATAGCTCTGACCCTGAACTGTAGATTTTATCTACAGAACAGAGCTTACTTGGGAGGGGAGAAGACTGGGAGGGACCCTTGGGACACTGGTGGAGAGAGGCAGGCTCTGTTGATGGTTGATTTTTGGGACTTATGTATGCATGAAAATTCTAACAGTATACGTCATCCTGGCACACGTGTGTGTGTGTGTGTGTGTGTGTGTGTGTGTGAGAGAGAGAGAGAGAGAGAGAGAGAGAGAGAGAGAGAGAGTGAATGGAGTGAATTTACTAAATTAACTGTAAAGCAGATCTGTACCCTTGGCTATACTGACAGTTTCCAGGCAGTGAAACAGTCATATGTGCAGAATCAGGCAATAGCCAGGGATGAAAGATCTTTGACATACTTCCCAAGCCAGGAGAACCCTCTGCTCTCACCCATCTAAGAACTTCCTGGTTGGCAGAGCTCAGGAAGGTCTCTGTGATGTTATACTTGAAGTTAATTGTTTCCTGTAGTAGTGGCCAATGTAATTATTTAAAGGATAAAAGATCTAAACAGAGAACTTCTTTTACTATGATTAACAGTGTGGAAAAGTAAGAGAAAAGCAGTTAGCCAGTGAGGAATTATATGATTGACAGATCTCAGGATGAACGATTTTTTTTTTTTTAGTGTTAGTTTTAATTTATTGGATAGAGGCTAGGAAACATTCACTTAATTTCTAGAAAAGTTCTGTTTTGCATTGATAGCTCTGCTAAATCTTACCTTCAGGATGAACGATTTTCTAGAAAATTTGTCTCCGTTTCTTTTCTCCTTTTAGCTAATGTAAGAAATGAAGATGGCCTGACCTTGAAAATGAACAGGCTCAATAGAACAGCCATTTTGTGGGAGGGAAAAGGCAAGACGTTGAAACGAGAGAGGAACAAATGTTTGGAGACAGTGTGATCTGGTCACCAGGTCAATCTTGCTCAGCTTTAAGTTAGAATTTCATCATTGTTCTTTGTCAGTACTTTATAGATCCTGGATATAACCCAATCTTATGTGTTAAGTGTGAATATTTTCTTCCATCCTGTTAACTGTCGTTTAGTTTTAGCCCAGGTTTCCATTGTCATAGAGAAAGTTTTAGTTTGATGCAGTCTCTTTTGTTTAGTTTTGATGCTGTAGACTTTACCAATGACATCACATCATTGAAGTCTCTTTTGTGGTCTAGGTTTTGGAGCCTTCTGCCTGTATTTCCCTCAGTGCTCTTCATAGATTCAGGTCTGATCTCAATGTCTTTGATAAATTTTGAGTCTATTTTTGTGTAAGGTGTGAGACATGGTAATGCATGTGGTTATCCAGTTTCCCCAACACCATGTGTCGAAAAGTCTGTCTTTATTCCAGTTCATGATCTCAGCTCTTGCCAAACTTTAACCACATATATAGGAATTTATTTTTGGATATTCTATTCTGACCTACTGGTCAGAGAGTCTTTTCTTTGTTCCAGTATCATGCTGTTTGGATTACTATGACTTTATAGGTACATTCAAGTCAGTAATCAGATGCCTCACAGTTTGTTTTTCAGTATGGTTTTGGCTGTCTGGAGTCCTTTATGATTCTACGCAAACTTTATAATTGACTATTCTAGGTCCTTGAAGAAAGTTATCTGAATTTTGATAGGATTTCATTGAATCTCTAAAAACCCCATCCAGGGGCTGGAGCAGTAGTACAGAGAGTAGGGCATTTGCCAACCCGGGTTTTTTCCCTGGCATCCCATATGGTTCCCCTGAGTACTGCCAGCAATAATTCCTGAGTGCACAGCCAGGAGTAAGTCCTGAGCATCGCTGGGTATGACCCAAAAAGAAAAAAAAAACAATAAAAACCCCATCCAAAAGGGGAGCATTTTCCTAAGGAAGATTAATGGTTGGCCAACAGGCAGATTAAAACAGATTATATATTTGCTGCCTTTAAACTGTTCCTTTGATTATATTTGGTGATTTTTGACTTAATGTATATTGAGTGTGACCCTGAAATGTGACCCTTTTGTTTTCTGTGTATTTTCTGTTCAACTTGGTAATCTCTTTTGGAATTCTGATTCTTGTTCAGATAATCATTTTATGAAAAATAGAAATCTGAGCAGTTTTGTCAATGAGAATTGCTAGTGTGCCCATTCAATCCTAGTTGGATTAGCATCATTTATATGTGAGGATGCACATACATACTTTGACTTTTGCTGTCTTTTTTAATTTTTATTTTAAAATTTTCCTCCCATTTTATTTATGCATGTAATAAAGTTGTTCATGGTAATTTGTTACAGTCAATATTCCAACACCAATCCCACCACCGCTACACCTTCACACCACCCTTATTTCCAAATTTTCCAACTACCCCATAAGCCTGCTCTGATAGCAAACACTCAGTACTTTATTTTATATTGCTTTTTATAAATTGCTAAAAATGATCAAGAAATGTTTCCTTAGAAGAAAGTTACTGGGGCCAGAGCGGGTAGGGCATTTGCCTTGCATGCAACTGACCTGGGTTCGATCCCTGGCATCCCATAAGGTCCCACAAGCACCATCAGGCGTAATTCCTGAGCACAGAGCCAGGAGTAATCCCTGAGCATTGCTGGGTGTGACCCAAAAAAAAAAAAAGAAAGTTACTGAAGATTGTTAAATCTTACCATAGAGGCAGTAAGCCCTTGTGTTGGAGGACAGGTTTAGCTAACCTGGGAGCTTTGTTGTTTTGCCCACTCCCAGCTTAATCTATTTAAGCCAAGGTTCATTCTAATGAGAAATCTCTTCTATGTAAACACTGCTAGAGGGTGTGGCAGTTACGGAAGTCACCTTGATTGAATAACTTCTGATTTATACATCTACTAAGACTTCTATGTTTTCTAGATTGGGCACAGCTCCTCTTTATACCCACTGCACCCAGTGTGGGACAGTTAGAATTTACCAGGAGATTACCACCCTGGCTACGTTGAGACTATAGGAAGACTATAGGAAGGATCATACTAGTTTGCTCTAAGCAGGCGAATGTGACCCTTTCCGTACACAAGAACAAGATACTCAGAATCACCCTGGTGCAGATAATAATAAGAAGGACCTTGTGGGTACCATCTAGAATACATGAAGCTCATGAAGTTAAGATGCATTACTTTATACCAGCCACCCCCCTCTCTCCAGTGTTTTACATAAGAGATAATCTCAGAAGAAGAGATTAGTCCTTGGTGTAACCTTTGTTTATACCTGTAATAGGATGTGGCTTGTTGTGCAGCTCTGCTGGGGTGGGGGCCCAGGGCTAGAACCCGCCATCCCTCCCGGGCGCCTCATGAGCAGCTGGGCACAGGGAGAGCAAGTAGCAGCTCTGCCCCATGTCTGTAAGTCTCTGGTTCAGCATACCTGGGCCGGATTGAAAAAAAAATGGCTGCAGGGTGGAACTAGATGAGACGGAGTTCCCCCCCCACTCCATAGGGCCGCCATTTTCCACATCCGGACTTCCCTCTTGTCAGAACTCCACCCAGCGGCAGCCTATCACAGCCCGTCTCATCGAAGTTTCACCCTGCAGCAGTTTTTTTTTTCCCAATCCAGCCCAGGTATGCTGAACCAGAGACTTAGAGACATGGGGCAGAGCTGCTACTGGCTCTCCCTGTGCCCAGCCGTTCACGAGGCCCCTGGGAGGGATGGCGAAGTTCTAGCCCTGGCCCGCCACCCCAGCAGAGCCACACAACAAGCCAGATGACCCCACCCCCCCACTCCATCGGGACTCCATTTTCCACATCCGGACTTCCCTCTCGTCAGAACTCCACCCAGGGACAGCCTATCACAACCTGTCTCATCGAGTTTCACCCTGCAGCAGTTTTTTTTTTTTTTCCAATCCGGCCCAGGTATGCTGAACCAGAGACTTACAGACATGGGGCAGAGCTGCTACTTGCTCACCCTGTGCCCAGCCTCTCAGGAGGCCCCCAGGAGGGATGGCGGGTTCTAGCCCTGGCCCCCCACCCCAGCAGAGCCTCACAACAAGCCAGATGACCACCTTCTCTCCATCGGGACGCCATTTTCCACAACCGGACTTTCTTCGTCAGAACTCTATAAGCAACAGCCTATCACAGCCCGTCTCATCGAGTTCCACCCTGCAGCAGTTTTTTTTTTTCAATCTGGCCCAGGTATGCTGAACCAGAGACTAACAGACATGGGGCAGAGCTGCTACTTGCTCTCCCTGTGCCCAGCCGCTCACGAGGTGCCTGGGAGGGATGGCGGGTTCTAGCCCTGGCCCGCCACCCCAGCAGAGCCTCACAACAAGCCAGACGACCCCCCACTCCATTGGGCTGCCATTTTCCACATCCCGACTTCCCTCTCGTCAGAACTCCACCCAGCCACAGCCTATCACAGCCTGTCCCACGCAGCCGCTTTTGCCCACGCGGGGTCATCTATAAATACTATATTTAGAGGTGACTACAAGGGTATGTCACCTGCATGGCAAGCCTGGCAAGTTGCTCTGTTTTATATGATATGCGAAATACCAGTAACAATTATGTTAGTTCATTCCCATGACCTAATATAATGGTTTGAGTCTCTTTATGTTTCTCTAGCGAATAGATGCCCTTGGGCTCTACTAGCATGAGACAGGTCATATGGAGATGTTACTGGTGCCCGCTCTAGCAAATAGATGATCAACAGGAGGATAGTGATAGTGATTGGGTGTGGCACTGCTCTTCACTCTGTTTAGGGTTCTTTGTTGACATGACCATCCCGGTTGGATTACTTTGGTGTATATAAGTTGATGCCCCTTCGACTTTGGCCTTTTGGCTTTTGGCTCCTGTGACTTTTGGCTTCTCAGCTTTCAGCTTTTGGCTCCTGTGGCTTTTAGCTCCTTGGCCTTTTGCTTTTGGTTTTTTGCTCTTTGGCCGTTTGCTCCTTCTTCTGGGTAGGACTCATCTTGGGTGAGCTCCTCTCTCTCTTTGGTGGGAGACTTAGGCTCTTTTGTATGGTCTAAGTTTGGACCAGAGCTAAAGGTTGTTCATTATATTGGAGTGCTGTGGAAGAGCTTTTGTACTATTAAAAGCCTTTTTGGAACTGCACTGGACTCGTGAGTTTTCATCTGTTCCCCCGGCGACCTCGGAGGTAGAAGAGAACCTCTGTCCCGACACTGTCGGGGACCCCGCGGCATTTCCCGACACCCTTCTATAAGAAATTACAGGATAAGTCTTGTGTGTTGATGTTTTATAAATGAGATGGTTGCCTCCTACTTTACATCCCATTCAGTGTGGTGTGCTGCTTGGTTTATCAGTGTCGGGACTGTTCCACATCCCAACACCCTTGTATAAGAAATTACAGGATAAGTCTTGTGTGTTGATATTTTATAAATGAGGTGGTTGCCTCCTACTTTACATCCCGTTCAGTGTGGTGTGCTGCTTGGTTTATCAGTGTCGGGACTGTCCACGTCCAACATTGTGCCTTGGAGTCTGTCAGGTTCCCTGGCCATGTTCAGGGCCTACGACTGTTCCCTCTGGCAGATGGACAAAAGAAACCCCCCACTCCAACTCCACACACACTGAATCCAAATCTGCTAGAGATACTTCGTTTACAAAGGCTGGGGGCAGGGAGATACCAAAGGTAAAGGCTCTTTTGTCCGGAAAATAAAAATGTGAGAAAAACTTCCTCCCACCTGGCCAGAACCATCAGGAGGCCTGCCCTGCTCCAGGGAGAAATAGGTCTGAAGCCTGGATGCGTTCTTTTTCTTCTGTCCTTGTCTGAGAAACAATCGTTTCAATCATTTTTCTAGTCATTTTTGTATAAAGGCCTTCCTTCCTTCCTTCCTTCCTTCCTTCCTTCCTTCCTTCCTTCCTTCCTTCCTTCCTTCCTTCCTTCCTTCCTTCCTTCCTTCCTTCCTTCCTTCCTTCCTTCCTTCCTTCCTTCCTTCCTTCCTTCCTTCCTTCCTTCCTTCCTTCCTTCCTTCCTTCCTTCCTTCCTTCCTTCCTTCCTTCCTTCCTTCCTTCCTTCCTTTCCCTCCCCTCCTCTCTCTCCCTCTTTCCTCCATCCCTCCCTCCCCATCACCCTCTCTCCCTCCCTCCCTCCACTTCCTTCCTTTTAAAAACAGATGTTTATTTAAACAACAAGATATCTGAAGGGAAAACTAGGATTTCTTTTATGGTTTAGTTAACACGAAAGTGGATTTTCCTGTGCTAGTGGGTTCTTGAGAATCCTATGAAAGATTTGCATACAAAACTCCGAAGATCGAAAGTTGGTTTATTGTACAGATGATTCCAAGTCCTTCCCCAAATGTCTAGTCCTCTGTTTTCTGTGAACAAATTCCTGGTCCTGCCCCCACGCAGTCTGCTTGCCTCCTATGAGCGATGCCTGGTCCTGTTCGTGTGCTTTTCTCTCTGTCCTGTTCGTGTGTTTTCTCTCCCAGCCTCTGGCCAGAAGCACCTGGCAGGTCCCTGTACTCTGTACCTGCTGCTGGGCCTCCCAACTGTACCCCAGCAGTCCCTGTTATCCTGTCCTCGCTTTTCTTAATCTCTAGCCATGACCTTGTGCATGTGGATGAGGCTCCTGTGTTCGTGCCATTACCTAGTCATCTGTGTCCTGCCTGAACCTGAGCTATCCTGGGCATCCAGACCATACCGTAACCTAGGACTCTGAGTCAGTCTATACCTCCCTTTTCTGTCCTTACATGACCCGTCTGTACTGGGCCCTGTACCTGGGCACCTGATCCGGGACTTGGGAGAGAGGGAGCCTGCATGGGAGTAGGGGGGGAGGAGATAGAGAGAGAGAGAGAGAGAGAGAGAGAGAGAGAGAGAGGAGAGAGAGAGAGAGAGAGAGAGAGAGAGGAGAGAGAGAGAGAGAGAGAGAAGAGAGAGAGGAGTGAAAGAGATAGAGAAGAGAGAGAGGAGAGAAAGAGATAGAGAGAAGAGAGAGAGGAGAGAGAGAGAGCACGCACACCTGGGGGGGTGCCTTTTTATTTACTGCCGAATCCCACCCCCAAGTGTCCCCTTCTACATTCTGATTGGCTACCTATTCCCTGGGTGTGATTGGCTACCTGGCGCTTTCCACCGAAGCTCCTGCTGCATCAGTTTGATAACATTTATGGTTAAAACATAAACATTTTTACTTTCGGGCGGAACAATAGCACAGTGGATAGGGCGTTTGCCTTGCATGCTGCCAACCCAGGTTCATCCCTGGCATCCTATATGGTCCCCTGAGCTCTGCCAGGAGTAATTCCTGAGTGAAGAGCCAGGAGTAACCCCTGAGTGTCGCCAGATGTGACCCTCCAAAATTTTTACTTTTGTCAATCAATATAAATTCTTTATTTTTATTTTTTAAATTTTAATAAAAAATTTATAAAATAATTTTTTTTTTTGCTTTTTGGGTCACACCGGCAATGCTCAGGGGTTTCTCCTGCCTCTGCACTCAGGAATTACTCCGCGGTGCTCGGGGACCATATGGGATGCTGGGGATTGAACCTGGGCCAGCATGGGCCGGCTGCGTGAAAGGCAAACACCCTACCCGCTAGGCTATTGCTCTGGCCCCCATAAAATAAAAATTTAAATAAAAATTTTATTAAAGCACGATGATTCAAAAAATTACTTATAGTTGAGTTCTAAAGCATTAATTTGTTTTAGAATAATTTATCCCTACTTAAAGATATATTTCCATACACTTATAGTAGCAAAAGAGAAACGTTATAAAATTGTCCTTGGTTTTACAATGATAAATGAAAAACATTAAACTTCTCCAACTAAACGAGGTCTGCAAGAAGTTATTTGGATTTTTGTGTCACGCCCAGCTATCCTCAGGGTTTATTCCTGGCTCTGCACTCAGCAATTACTCCTGGCGGTGCTTGGGGAACCATATGGGGGCGAAGGGATCAAACCTTATTTGGCCATGTTGTTATGTTGTTCTGTTTTGTTAATCTTTGAAAGCAAATAACTTTTGCTGGAATATAAAGAGTTGAATGAACATGTCACTAATGGAAAAAAAGATATATATTTCACAGAACTAATATTTCCCCCATCACATCTTTAGATGTCA
>JAJIBD010015496.1:0-15277 GCA_021461705.1 Cryptotis parvus | reverse complement strand
ACTAGTATATATTTATATCCCATGAGTGAATGTAGTCATTCTATATTTGTCCTTATACTTCTGACTAATTTCATCCAGCATAATAATCTCCATGTTCATCCATTTTCAGGAACATTTCATGACTTCATCTTTTCTGCATAATATTCCATTGTGTAGATGTACCATAGTTTCTTTATCCAATAACCTGTTCATGGGCATTTAGTGTGTTTCCAGATTCTAGCTATCATGAATAGAGCTGCAATGAATATAGAAGTGTTATAGTGTTCCGACTGTGTGTTTTTGAGTCTCCAGAGTATATTTCCAGGAGTGGTATTGCTGGGTCAAATGGTAGCACAATATCTAGTTTTTTGGAGGAATGCCCATATTGTTTTCTAAAAGGGCTGGACTATTCGTCACTCCCACCAACAGTGGATGTGAGTAGCTTTCTCCCTACATCTATGCCAGCACTGGTTGTTCCTGCTCTTTTGAATATGTGCCAGTTTTTGTGGTGTGAGATGATACCTCATTGCTTTGATTTGCATCTTTCTGATGATTAATTACAAAAGCATTTTTTCATATGCCCTTAGGCCATTCATATTTCTTCTTTTTGGAGGTTTCTAATCATTTCTAGTCCCCATTTTTCAATGATTTGGCTTTTTTTTCTTCTTGTAAAGTTCTGCCAGCTCTTGATATATCATGGATATTAACCCCTTATCAGATGGGCTTATTTTTTATCATGGATATATCCTCGATATTAACCCATTATAAGATGGGTTTATATTTTTTTCCACTCTGTGGACTGTCTCTCTATCTTGGTCACTGTTTCTTTGTAGGTCCATAAGCTTTCCAATTTTATATAATCCTATTTTTATCTTCGCTTCCATTTGCTTTGTTGGTGGTGTTTCATCTTTGAAGATGCCTTTAGCTTTATGTCATAGTTTCCCTATGTTTTCTTTGATGTACCTTATAGACACATGTCTGATGTTGAGATCTTTAACCCACTTTGATATGACTTTTGCATATGGCATTAGAAGGAGATCTAAATTCATTTATTTACATGTAGCTGCCCAGTTTCTCCAGCACCATTTGTTGAAGAGCTTTATTTGCTCCACTTAATAATCTTGCTCCTTTATCCTAGATTAAGTGATCATATATTTGAGAATATGTTTCAGTATATTCAGTTCTGTTCCATAGGTCTATAGGTCTGTCTCTATATCTATACCATGTTGCTTCAATTACTACAGTCTTGTAGCAGAGTTTAAAGTTGGGGAAAGTGATACCTCCCATCTTTTTTTCTAAGGATTGCTTTAGCTATTCGTGGGGTTTAATTATTTCATATAAATATTAGGATGGTTTGGTCAATTTCTTTGAGAGATGTCATGGGTATCCTTATAGGGAGTGCATTGAATCTGTATAAAGCTATAGGGAGTATTACCATTTTGATGTTAATATTCCCAATCCATGAGCAGGGAATGTGTCTCCATTTCTTCAGGTCTTCTTTTGTTTCTTGAAACAACTTTTTTGTAGTTTTTGTTGTATAGATCCTTTACAATCTTAGTCAATATGATTCCTTGGTATTTGAGTTTCTGTGGTGCAATGGAGAATGGTATCAATTCTTTAATATGACTTTCTTCTATTTCATTATATGCATATAAGAAAGGCAAATACTTTTGGTATTGATTATTTTTCCCCTGCCACTCTACTATAGGAATCTATTATTTCTAGGAGCTTTTTGGTAGCTTTCAGGGTCCCTAGGTATAATATCATGTAATCTGCAAATAGTTACAATTTGACTTCTTTTTTCTATCTGGAGGCCCTTAATGTCCTTTTCTTCCCTGGTTTCTATTGCAAGTACTTCTAGTACTATATTGAATAGAATTATGAGAAGTGGTAACCTTGTCTTGTCCCTGATGTTAGGGAAGTCTTTCAGTTTTTCCCATTGAGAATGATACTTGCTCAGGACTTGTAGTAGATGTCTTTGACTATATTGAGGAAGATTCCTTCAATACCCATTTTATGGAGAGTTTTTATCATGAACTTACGTTGGATTTTATCAGATGTTTTCTCTAAATATATTGATATGATTATTTGGTTTTATTTTTCTCTTATTGATATGATGTATTATTTTGATTGACTTGCGAATATTGATCCATCTTTGCATTCTTGTATGAATCCTATTTCGTCATGGTGTATAATCTTTTTGATTACTCTTTGGACTTATAATTACTGGCATTTTTTGAAGATCTTATCATCTGTGTTCATCACGGAGATTGGTCTGTACTTTTGGTTTTTGTGAGTATATTTCATGTTCGCTGAGAAAAAAATGTGTATTGGCTTTTTTAGGATGAAATGCCCTGTATATATTTACTAGCTCTCTTTCTTCCATTTCTTCCATTAAGGCCAGTATTTCCTTGGTGAGTTTCAATCCTGTCAATCTATCAAGTATTGATAAGCAGTGTTAAAGTCTTCAACTACAATTGTGTTGTTGTTAATGTGTTCTTTGAAGTCTATTAGCAGTTGTTTTAAGTATTTGCTGGCCCCTCATTGGGTGTCATTGTGTTTAGGAGTGTAATTTCTTCTGAAATATGTATTCTTTAATTATTAAGAAGTCACCTTCACTGACCTTCTGACCTTTTTCAGCCTCAAGTCTATGTTGTTGCATAATAGTATGGCCACCCCAACCTCTTTGCAGTGGTTGTTTGAGTGAAGGATTGGCTTCCAGCCTTTAACTTTGAGCCTGAATTTGCTCTGATTACTTAAATGTATTTCAGAATGCTGGATTCAATTTTTTGATCCACTTTGCTATTATGTGTCTCTTAATTGGAGTATTTAGAACTTTGACATTGAGAGAGATTATTGTCATGGAGTTTTGTGCCTTCTTTCTGTATAAGTTTGTTGTTCTTTTGGGTTTTGTCTTGTCTTGAAGTTTCTCTTTCAGCCCTTCTTTTTAAGGTTTGTTTTGAGTGTATGAAGTTCCTGAGCTGTTGTTTATCCAAGTAGGTGTGTATCTGTTCTTCAAGTCCGAATGAGAGTCTAGCTCGTGAAGAATTCTTGGTGAGGCATTCATTTCATTGACTTGTTTCATTATGTTCTACCACTGTCTTAAGTGTGGCGGGTCTCTTCTGATAGGTCTGCTGAAAGTAGAACAGATGCTCTTTCATATAAAATTTGATCTTTGATCTGGGCTCTTGAAGAACTGTGTCTCTATCAATGGCATCCATTATTTTGACTAGAAGTGTCTTCACGTATTTTTATTGGGATACATTTTTTGCTGGTCCCCTTCAGGCTTCTTGGATCAGGTGCCTGATTTCTTTGACTTTGGAAACTTTTCTGCAAGTTTTTTTTTGCTGTTTTAACTGTACCTATTTTCTTGGGTTTGCCTTTCTGTCCTTCTGGGACTCTGAACAATTCTTATGTTGTTTCTCTTAATTTCATCCCAATGTTCTCTGTTCCACTGCTGATCCATTTTTTGGTCTTTTTTTTTAATCTGTTGGATTTCCTTTAGTGCTTTCTACAGCTCATCTTCTTTCTCACTAATTCTTTCTTCTGCTGCTGTCATCCTGCTGTTGAGAGCACCCAGTGCATTTTTCATTTCATCTTCACTTGATCACTTGACATCCCGTTATTCATCGATTTGCTAGCGCAGGCACCTGTAACTTTCCATTTGTCCCTATCATGTGCCAGTGTAGCCCAATGACATCTGCTTGCTTTGGGAATATGAAGAGCCTCAAACCCGTTCGCTCAGGGTCTTGACGAAGAAGTCTAACCATCTTTTAGATGGGCATTCACGTGATCTTTTGACATCCTGTGGGATCCAGTCGGTAATGGCTCTAGTCCAGCGACCATCTCCAAATTGCATTACATGTCCAGCCCATCTGATTTTTGATGCCTTGGCAAACGAGATAGCATTCCTGACTCTGGAACAGCAATGGATGTTGGAGCTCTGGATTCATTCTTTCACTTGAGTGAGGCATGATATTCCAAGCATAGGTCTTTAGATTCCTCTTTGGGACACCCGAATAGCATTCTCATCCTGCTTTCAGTAGGGCCCAGATCTCTGAGGCATATGTTATTGCAGGGAGAACGGTGGAATTGAAGAGATGTGCCCGGAGCCAGAGGTTCTTTGTCTTTTTAGCTATTTCTTTGATGCTTTTGACGGCATTCCATGCTGCTCTCTCTTCCTCCTGCGCAGCTCAGGTTTTAGGTCATTCATCTTGTTGAATTCTCGACCTAGGTACACATAACTGCTGCATTCAGAGATGTTTGTTCCATTGAGAGTGATTAGGGCTTCTGGAACTAGTTCATTTTTTTCATGAACATAGTTTTGTTGAGATTCAGCTGTAGACCTATCTTTCCACATTCTCAGTCAAAGTCAGCCAGCATTTGTGCCGTTTGGCTAATGTTTGGTGTTATTAGAACGATGTCATCAGCGAAGAGGAGGTGATGTAGTTGCCGACCATCTATCTTCACTCCCATTCCTTCCCATTCTAATCGTCGCATCGATGTTGTCGAAGGGTGGCACTGAAGAGATTTGGTGAAATGGTATCACCCCTGCCAAACCCTTTTTTTGAGGTCCATGATCACATCTTTGCATAATGGTGAGATCCTGGTAGTGGAGGCCTGAGGCAGCGGCCTCAGGTGGCAGCGGCACGGGAAGCGCCTAGGCGTCAGCTATGGAAGAGGTGGGAACCAGGCAGTGAGCAGAGCTCCAACTCATGTCCCTTGGTGGTGTGGAGAGTGGCGGGAACAGCCGTGCAGGTTGCGTGGCCTAGCTTTGGGGTCACGCATGGACATTAGCCCCTAGGTGCGTGACTAGGCTAGGCAGGGGACCCTGGTGTGGGTCCAGGACTGGCCATGCAGATAGGCGCAGCAAGGTTGCAGTGAGCTGCAACTATAAGGTTGGGGGAGCCCCTCGTTTTGCGGCCCCCATTCCCGGGCCACTCCAGCGGGGCCTTAGTCCCAGCATGTGGGGCGACATGATTATGGACACCTGATGGTCATCTTTCTTTACCATCTCTACTGCCACATGCTCACTGTGCTCATCAAGCACTGCTTTGGGACTACCGGGGCACAGGCCATATGTAATACTGAAGCAGGAATGTCCCGTTGGGTCAGAGGCACAGAGATGAGACTCCAGGCACAAGACATATTTCCATTAATATTTATAATAATCAACAGCTGGAGGGGCAGCAGCTCTCATCTTGGTGGCTAACTGGCCGCAGCTGACTGACTGCAGCTAACTGACCAGAGCTGACTGACTGCAGCTAACTGAGGAGAGCTGTCTGATGAGAGCTGACTGACTCTCAAACAAAGACCCCAACTTGCTTATATGCCAACACAACAAAGGGCAATAAAACTTAGAGTTAAGTTTACATAATTGAAACTGCAAGGACATTTTACATTTTTACCATGGGATTTATAGTGGTAGGGAGGAGACACTCAGGAGCCAGAAACCTACAGGTAGTGCTATCTCAGTGAGGTGAGATAAGCAAAGAATGCAACAGTTTGTTAACTTAGCCTTCCTAAATTGCCCCAGAAGACAAGGTCTTGTTCATAAGACTCCATCTAGGGCTAATTGGAGCCAACAAGGGAATGTGCAGAGAAATGACCTAGGATAGCCTTGTCTTTGTAACTGCAGCTTGATTAACAGTCTCACTAGGGAATTCTACATACTAACACTATTGGGAGACAGTCTGCGAAGTCCCCATGTATCTGTTACAGGCAGTATACATCAGAACTTCCTTTTGCATATTCTTAGATCTACTTACTGCTACATCTCCCCCTTTCTTTTGTTTAGGCTGCAATTTGCCCAACATAACAAACTGAGATGCCTGTAGAACCTTAGTTCTTTTCTTATACTGTTTGAACTTACAATATAAGATAAGACCAAGGACAGCTATAACCAAGATAAGCACACCAAAAACTGCAGCTCCTCCAATAAGTCCCATTATGCTAGTAGTGGGGTTAAGAGAGCCAATGCCATAAACCAAATTTTGCCAAAAGGAATCAATAGTAACATGAGAAATATGATAAGAAAAAGTATCATGAATTGAAGGGACTTTCCTCAAGATAGTTACAGCCATCTACCAAAAGCCCACAGCAAGCATCATTCTAAATGGGGGAAAAGTTGAAAGCCTTCCCCCTGAGATCAGGGACAAGACAAGGTTGCCCCCTCTCACCTCTTTTATTCAATATAGTACTGGAAGTACTTGCCATAGCAATCAGAGAAGAAAAAGGACATCAAGGGCATCCAGATAGGCAAGGAAGAAGTCAAGCTATCATTATTTGCAGATGACATGATATTATACCTAGAGAACCCTAAACTCTCTACCAAAAACTCCTAGAAACAATAGAGCGCATATAGTAGAGTGGCAGGATACAAAATCAACACCCAAAAGTCAGTGGCTTTCCTATATACAAATAGCGAAACAGAAGAAAGGGATATTAAGGAAACAATTCCATTCACAATTGTGCCACAGAAAATCAAATACCTAGGAATCAACTTACCCAAGTATGTAAAGGACCTGTACAAAGAAAACTACAAGACACTGCTCCAAGAGATAAAAGAGGACACAAGGAAATGGAAACACACTCCCTGTTCATGGATGGGGAGAATCAACATTGTCAAAATGGTAATACTCCCTAGAGCTCTGTACAGATTCAATGCAGTCCCTATAAGGATACCGATGACATTCTTCAAAGAAATTGACCAAACGCTCCTGAAATTTGTATGGAACAATAAACCCCCAAGGATAGCTAAAGCAATCCTCGGGAAAAAGAAGATGGGAGGCATCACCTTTCCCAACTTCAAACTGTACTACAAGGCAGTAGTAATTAAAACAGCATGGTATTGGAATAAAAACAGACCTGTGGACCTATGGAATAGAATAGAATATCCTGACACCCAACCTCAAACACATGATCATTTAATCTTTGATAAAGGTGCAATGAGTCTAAAATGGAGTAAGGAAAGCCTCTTCAACAAGTGGTGTTGGGAAAACTGGGCAGCAACGTGTAAAAAATGAATTTGGACCTGTGTCTAACACCATGCACAAAAATCAGATCAAAATGGACTAAAGATCTCAATATCAGACTTGAATCCATAAAGTACATTGAAGAAAATATAGGAAAAACCCTCCACGACATTGAAGCTAAAGGCATCTTCAAAGGTGAAACATCACTAACAAAGCAACTAGAAGAAAAGATAAATATATGGGACTACATGAAACTGAAAAGCTTCTGCACCTCAAAAGAAACAGTGACTAAGATACAAAAGCAGTCCACAGAATGGGAAAGAATATTCACCCAATACCCATCTGATAAGGGGTTAATATCCAGGATATATCAGGCACTGGTAGAACTTTTACAAGAAGAAAACAAACAACCCCATCAAAAAATGGGGACAAGAAGTGAACAGAAACTTCAGCAAGGAAGAAATTCGAATGGCCAAAAAACATATGAAAAAAATGCTCATCATCACTAATCATCAGAGAGATGCAAATCAAAACAACAATGAGATACCACTTTACACCACAGAGACTGGCACATATTCAAAAGAGCAAGAACAACAAGTGCTGGCGTGGATGTGGGGAAAAGGGGACACTCATCCATTGTTGGTGGGAATGCCGGCTGGTACAGCCTTTCTGGAAAACAATATGGACTTTCCTCCAAAGACTAGAAATTGAACTCCCATTTGACCCAGCCATACCACTCCTGGGAATCTACTCTGGGAAACCAAAAAATACGCAGCGGAAACACCATCCCTACTTTTATGTTCATAGCAGCATTATTCACAATAGCCAGAATCTGGAAGCAACCAGAGTGCCCGAAAATCGATGACTGGATAAAGAAGCTTTGGTACATCTACACAATGGAATACTATGCAGCTGTTAGGAAAAATGAAGTTATAAAATTTGCCTATAAATGGATGGACATGGAGAAGATTATGTTGAGTGAAATTAGCCAGAAGGAGAGAGACAGATACAGAATGACTGCATTTATTTGCATGGCATAAATATATATGTACATATTATGATAACAATATCCAAGGTCAAGTGAAACATATATCAGGAGGTCTTGTCAAAGGTGGAGATTATCACAAACGTGTGGGAGTCAGAGTTTAGGTAAGACAGAAAATGGAACAGGGGGCTAACAATAGTCGAGGGTACTAATGCCAACCTAGAACTGAGCATTAAATAGAGGCAAAAGGATACAAATGACAACCTTTTAATGAATGTTCTGTAATCCATAGTCTGGAAGGGAAGGAAAAGAGAAAGAGAGAGAAAGGGAAAGAAATAAAGAACCTGCCATGGAGCAGGGCTGGGGAAGGGGAGGGAACCGGGATGTTGGTGGTGGGAGATGGGCACTGGTGGAGGGACGGGTGCTGAAACACTGTATGACCAAAACCCAAACATGAACTTTTTAATTGTAAAAAAAAAAATAAATAAAAAAAAAAAAAAAAAAAAATGCCAGCGGGAAAAAAAAAAAAAAAAATTAAAGTAAACAATGCTCTCCGCAATTCGTTGCTTGGGGGAATTCAGATATACTCCCTTTCTCTGTTTTAAAAGCATTTTTTTTAGAGTACGCGATTTGCTTGTTTGATAATTGGTTGACCAGTACTATTATAGGGAATACCTGTAACGTGAGTAATAGAATAAGCTGCATAAAAAGACTTTAATTTTGCAGAATTATACGCTGGAGCATTATCTGTTTTTATAGTATGAGGAATGCCCATTACAGAAAAAAGCTTCTAGCAGGTGAGTTATAACTGCTTTAGCTCGTTCAGATGGGGCGGCTGTAGCCCACTGGAAATGAGAATAAGTATCTATAGAATGATGTACATATTTGGTTTTACCCAAAGAAGGTACAATAGTAACATCCATTTGCCAGATGTGATTAACTGTCAACCCTCTGGGGTTGGTTCCAAGAGGCAAATGTGGTGAATTAATTGCCTGACAATTAGGGCACTACTTTTGCTTGAGACCAAGGAAGTGCGAATTTATTTCTTAGTGCACGAGCATTTTGATGATGCATACTATGGGAAGCTTCCACAGTAACTACTAAAGCCACAAGTTTATCGGCTTGGTCAGGCAAATTAGTGTGAGCCCTTATGTGGACAATATATAAAGGATGAATACGAGCTTGAAGCAATTGTTGCAATGTTGCAAACAATGTTAAGAGTTCAGACTGTTTTAAAGGTAAAGAGACAGTATAAATATTTTGTACAGTCCAAGCTGCATATTGTGAATCACTGACTATATTAAGAGGATATGAATAATTCTGCAATAAAAGAAATGATAGCGTAATAACTCATTCTTTTGCACTTATTGACCAGCCTATCACAGTCCAGCTCGTGCGGCCCGCATGGTTCATCAATAAATGCTGGACTTAGAGATGACTGCAAGAGTATGCTACCTGCACGGCAGAGCCTGGCAAGCTACCCGTGTTGTATTTGATATGCCAAATACCAGTAACAATTATAGACCTCATTCTGGAATGGATTGTGGCTCTTTATGTTCCTGGAGCAAGCAGATGCCTTTGGGCTCTACTAGCATGAGACAGGACATATGGAGATGTTACTGGGGCCCGCTCGAGCAAATCAATGAACAATGGGAAGACAGTGATACAGTGATAAGGAGTTTGTAATACAACATCATTTTTTTAAGTCAGTGTAAGCAGCTTTTCCATCTTTGGAAGCATCAGTAAAGAAAGTTACAGCATCATCTATTGGTTCTGAAGCAGACCCACGCTTGGCCATATCCAATTAGTTAATTGCAAAAACTGGAAACAACTTTATTTTAGGAAAGATATTATGTATTGAACCCAAATAACCGGCACAAGCTATTTGCCAAATTTCATCTGTTTCCCATAAGGCTTGTATCTTTTTCTTATTATGTTTAACAATATTTTTTTTTAGGATCAAAGCCAGAAAACTGTATAGTTTTTGAATTAAACAAACCTTTAAATTTAGTACCATCTTTAAAAGTAAGCACCATTCTGGGTTTATCCTCTGAAAGGAATTATGTCCGAAAAACCTCAACATTAGTACTGCCAGACCCTTGTTCCGGAACTGGCGGTTTCGGCAATACAAGAAGCTGAGCAATTTTTTTTCACCTTTTAAAAATACGTATTTCAGCCTTCACAGAAACAATGAGCATAATTTCATTTTCAAAATTACCATCAAAAAATTTTACTTGAGCAGATGCCCTTGGGCTCTACTAGCATGAGACAGGACATAGAGATATTACTGGTGCCCGCTCGAGCAAATAGATGATGAATGGGAAGACAGTGATAGTGAATGGGGGTAGTCCAGAGGTGGAATCTTGCTTATTTTGTTTTAACTTTTGGCATGAAAGAAATTGATTAGAGGAGTGTGACATATCTCAGAGGATAGAATTAATGGCCCAGGTGACTTAGGGTGACTTGCTTTGCCTTTCTAAACTGGTCTCTTTAGAGAGAGAAAGAGAAGTAGGAAGCATGCACTGGTGGAGGGATTGGTGCTGAAACATTGTATGACTGAAAACTAAATATGAGCATCTTTGTAATTGTATATCTCATGGTGGTATAATAAAATTTTTTTTTAAAAGTAAAAAAAAATTTTACTTGAACATTTATGCTTTCTTTTTTCTTTTTTTCTTTTTTCTTTTTTGGTCACACCCGGAAATGCTCAGAGGTTTCTCCTGGCTCTGCACTCAGAAATTACTTCTGGCGGTGCTCGGGGACCATATGGGATGCCGGGGATCGAACCCAGGCCGGAACAGGCTGGCCACAAGTACAAGGCAAATGCCCTATCCGCTGGGCTATCGCTCCCGGTCCCGAACATTTATGCCTTTAGATTCCTTATTATTACTGCCAATTACTAATCTGAATGACTGAGGGGGCAAAGGACCATAGATATTAGTTGGAATTTCATAAAAATTGTTAGGAGCTAAAAACAAATGCTGAATAGCTGGAATATCCAAAGCAGTACTATCCTTAGCAGTTTGTAAGGTTACATAAGTAGATTTGTTATCCAGCGTTTCAGATTTTGAAATATGAATTAAAGCAGGAGTGCCTTCAGGTTGCGGGGAGGGAGCAGACAGACTGCAGGGCGATTTAGATTTAAAGCTGCCGCCTGCCTGCCTTTGTTTCCATTCTGCTGGCTTTGGGGCGGGAGACTGCTGAGCCGCTGAATTCTGCTCCCTCCGCCCATCCCAATGGGATGGGATGGGGGTTGTTCTGGGGAACTGAGGGAATGCTTGAGGCCTTAGAAGCGGCTGGAGCCGCCCGGCTTCTTTCCCTCCGCCCTTCTGAAAGAAAGGCGGGCTGAACGCGGGAGCTGCTTGCGCAGCCAGGTTTGCTTCTGAAAAAAAATGCAGGCGGAGTCGGTGGCCGCTCGGCTGGAGCCGCGCTGGTGGACTCACTCTCCGACAGATCTATGAGGTGTCGGTGGGAGACCCAAATTTTTGTGGGGCCATGGGCCGGGCCCTTAATTCGTTTCCCGACTGCTCTGTAGAGTTGGGTGCAAGCAGTGACCCATTTCTATGCTTTTTTGGAGTAGCAGTCCTTGGTTTTATGTCCCATTCTGCCGCACCTTTTGCAGAGCGCAGAATCAAAAGGCTGGGAGCGGTTTCTTCCGTCCCTTTTCTTAGTACAATTTTTTCTGAAATGTCCCTTTTGACCACAATCAAAGCATCTCATTTGATTAGTATTTTGGAGTGCTGCAGCCAAAACTTGAGCTTGATATATTGCAGACCCTACTTCGCGACAAGCGCGAATAAAGTCATTTATAGTGTCTTTTCCTATCAACTTTGAGGCTCTAATTGCCTCTTGACAATCAGGCGAAGCATTTTCCCACCACCAATGTGGACATAAGTAATTCACGCACAGCAGCATCGGACACAGATTTCTCTAAAGTGTCCCGCAATCTGGCTAAGAAATCTACATAAGTTTCATTTGCTTGTTGTAATACCTTAGTAAATGGAATTGGTTGCTTTCCTGGAGCTTCCAGATTACGCCATGCTTTCAAGCATGAATTAGTAGTCAAATCTAAAATGTCTGCAGGTATTTTAATTTGTTCTGCAGCCGTTAACCAATTGCCTGTTCCCATAATTCTCGCTATGGTGGCTTCAGCATTCTTGAGGAACCTTTCATGAACTTTTTTCTGCTTCCTCACTCCACCAAGACTTAAACTGAATATACCTTGATTTTTCCAAAATTGCATTTGCAATTGCTTGCCAATCACAAGGAAGTAAGACATTAGCTTCAGCAAAATTCTCTAGCAAGACGAGAACATATGTAGATGTTGGGCCATACGTTGAAACAGCCTGTTTTAGGGAGGTCAGAAACTTGAAAGGAATAGCTTGATAAGCACCTTCATATCTATTAGTTTGTGTATTTAGATTACGAGCAACAGGAAATGCCATACATTGAAGCTGTGGATTTTCATCAAAAGAATCAGGAGTATTCATTAGGACACACAGCTCATGATTTAACTTATATTGACGTGGAGCTGCAGCAACTTCCTGATTCTGATCTTGGGGGTTGGAATAGCCTGAACTCGAGGTTCACAAAGGAAATCATTAAGCCCCTGTAGGGAGGCGAAACTCAGGTCGCCTAGGCCTAGGGTGACCTGTTTGCCTTTTACTCAGCAGATCTAATTTCTTATGGAGATCACTAATTTCTCTCCAGAGTGCTGCCTCATGGGAAGGCGCCTCTATTTCTGTATCAGAATCAAAACTATCATCTTGCAAGGCTACCTGCCTTGTTTTGGTGTTAGAATTTATCAAGGCAGAATCGTATTATAGAAGGAAGAATAGAATTTAATGCTGACAATGGCAGAATAGAATTTAATGCTGACAATGGCTCGGTAGGGGGTAATTCAAACTGAGGTGCAGTTGGTTCCTCAGGCAGAGGCACCAGAGGTGGGGGAGAGAGGAGGGAGTTGGGTGAGAAGAAATTATGTCCTCCTCCTCTGAATCAGATTCAAATGGCATTAAAGCCAGATTAATACAGGCATATGCACCCCATTCTTCAGCAGGGATTATTTCCCCTTTCCTATGGGCACGCCTTAAATCCTTCCCAACCTTTTTCCATACTTTTAGGTTGAACTGTTCCCTGCTCTCTGGTTTAAATCAGTAGCAATGCTTCTGTACTCTCTTAAGGAGACCTTTTAAAACACTCTCTTTCAATGGCAGTCCAGCTACCTTAGTGAGAATCACAAGCATATCAGTATGCGTATCTAACCACGAAGTGGAGTTTCCCATCGAAATAAAATTACTCCGGCTTCCAGGAGGCTCTGCAAACCCTATGCAACTTATTTCCTCCTATTCCCCTCTGTAACCCGTGTCTCACCTTCAGGCCAGCCCCAAGTTGGGTGCCAGATGAAGCAGGAATATCCCGTCAAGTCCGAGGTGCAGAGATGAGACTCCAGGCACAAGACATATTTCCATTATTATTTATAATAATCAACAGCCGGAGGGGCAGCAGCTCTCATCTTGGTGGCTAACTGACCGCAGCTGACTGACTGCAGCTAACTGAGGAGAGCTGACTGATGAGAGCTGACTGACCCTCAAACAAATACCCCAACTTGCTTATATGCCAGCACAACAAAGGGCAGTAAAACTTGGAGTTAAGTTTACATAATTGAAACTGCAAGGACATTTTACATTTTTACCATGGGATTTATAGTGGTAGGGAGGAGACACTCAGGAGCCAGGAACCTACAGGTGGTGCTATCTCAGTGAGGTGAGATAAGCAAAGAATGCAACAGTTTGTTAACTTAGCCTTCCTAAATTGCCCCAGGAGACAAGGTCTTGTTCATAAGACTCCATCTAGGGCTAATTGGAGCCAACAAGGGAATGTGCAGAGAAATGACCTAGGATAGCCTTGTCTTTGTAACTGCAGCTTGATTAACAGTCTCACTAGGGAATTCTACATACTAACACTATTGGGAGACAGTCTGCAGAAGACCCCATGTATCTGTTAACAGGCAGTATACATCAGACCTTCCTTTGCTTATCATTAGATATATTTACTGCTACATCCTCCAGCTATGTGGGGTGGATGAAAGGTATGTCCTGCTTGTCAGG
The DNA here is from genome assembly GCA_021461705.1 of Cryptotis parvus. NCBI lineage: Eukaryota > Metazoa > Chordata > Mammalia > Eulipotyphla > Soricidae > Cryptotis > Cryptotis parvus. The sequence continues at coordinate 1,229 of JAJIBD010015496.1, read as the reverse complement.
GAGGAGGGCGACATCAAACTCAGAGGTGCTCAGGGTTCACTCCTCTCTCTCTGTACTCAGGAATTACTCCTGGCAGTGCTTGGCCCAGCAAGCTACTAAGAGTATACCACCCACACAGCAGAGCCTGGCAAGCTGTCTGATGCGTATTCAATATGCCAAAACCAGTAATAAAAAATGTTCATCTTCCTGACCCTGAAAGAGTCCTTAATATGGCAGCAATAAGAAGGACATACAAGAAGGGCCTGATAAAATTTCAGGGCCATACTAAGCTCCAAAATGAAGGACTAAAATGACAGTATGTGCTTTCAATGCTCATACACTGGCAATGGAAGCATATATCGAGGGACCTGATGGTGCAAGTGCAAAAGATCAAGTATGACATCATTGGACTGACTGAGACGAGGAGGCGTCAATGACATCACGATGTTTTTTGACACCGGAGAACTGTTCCTCGGAACATGTGATAAAAGAGGCGTCAGTGGCATTGGTGTCCTGGTCTCAACGAACATGACTGCAAACATTGATTCATTTGAATGCCTAACAAACAGGATAGGATGATTACACTTGAAGAGATGTGGCCCACTGCCAGCAGTTTCTATCTTGTTGCCTATGCACCAACATCCACATACAAGTAAGAAGGAATTGAGAAATTCTATGTGGAACTGGAGGAGTTCTATAAAAAAGATCACACCTTCTACAAGATCATAGTCAGTGATTTTAATGCCAAGATAGGGCCGAGAAGAACGGCCGAAGAACACCACATCAGGACCCATGGCCTAGAATGGAGCGAACAGGGTGAGAGACTGTATCATCATGTCCACCAAGACCAGTCATTTCTTCTACTGAGTTTTTTAATGATATTTCTGTTTGTAGTGTTCTCATTTCTGTTCTTATTTCCTCCCATATTTTTTTGTCTGCCCTTTCCACTGGTTCTTTTTTTGTCCCCTGTAATTTATTGGACATCTGTTCCACTTTGTCATTGAACCCATTAAACATTTTCACCATTTCTTCTACAAATTCTTTGTCACAGATATTATGTATGTGTGTATTCCTTTTTTGAGTCTTCATGGTGGTTTTCTTCAATCCACTCTTAGAGGTGGATATATGCGTTGTTTCCCCAAGGTGCTGTGGTAGTCCAGTGATGAATCCTTCTGGGGCACTGTTTCTTCCTCACTGTCCGCTAGGTCTCTGGAAATACTCAGCAGATGTGTTTTCCTCTTCCATCCTTG